>CAUYPK010016087.1:0-26259 GCA_963574355.1 Loris lydekkerianus | reverse complement strand
TCTGTTGTATAATTCTTTTGTTTTCAATTTCATTTAATTCTTCTCTGATTTTGGTTATTATTTTTTTTTCTTCTGCTGGGTATGGGGTTGGAGTGTTCTTCCTTCTCCAGTTGCTTGAGATGTCCCATGAAGTTATTAACTTCCTCTCTATCCGTTTTCTTGAGGAAGGCTTACAGTACTATAAATTTCCCTCTTAGGACTGCCTTTGCAGTGTCCCAGAGGTTCTGGTAATTCATGTCTTGATTGTTGTTTTGTTACAAAAATTTGGTGATTTCCTACTTAATCTCGTCTATAACCTGTCTATCCTTCAGCATAAGATTGTTTAGCTTCCATGTTTTTGTATGGGTATGCAGGTTCCTGTTGTTATTGAGCTCAACTTTTATTCCATGATGGTCTGAGAAGATGCAAGGAATAATTTCTATTTTTAAATTTGCAGAGGTTAGATTTGTGGCCCAGGATGTGGTCAATTATGGAGTATGTTCTGTGGGCTGATGAGAAGAATGTGTATTCAGTTTTGTTGGGATGAAATGTTCTGTAGATGTCTGTTAAGTCCAGATGTTGAATGGTTAAGTTTAAATCTTAGATTTCTTTGCTTAGCTTCTTTTTGGAGGATCTATCCAGCACTGCTAAAGGGGTGTTAAAATCTCCAACTACTATGAAACTGGAGGAAATCAAGTTGCTCATATCTGTTACAGTTTCTCTTATAAATTGAGGTATGTTCTGGTTGGGTGCATAAATATTAATAATTGAAATCTCATCATATTGAGTATTACTGTTAACAAATATGAAATGTCCGTCCTTATCCTGTTTTATTTCAGTTGGTTTAAAGCCTATTGCATCTGTGAATATGATTGGAATGCCTGCTTTTTTCTGCTTTCCATTTGTCTGGAGTATAGATGACCATCCCTTCACCTTGAGTCTATATTTGTCTTTTAATGTAAGATGAGATTCTTGTATGCAGCAGATATCTGGCTTGAGTTTTCATATCTAGTCAGCCAACCTGTGCCTCTTTAGAGGACAATTTAAACCATTCACATTAATTGAGAATATTGATAACCCTTTCGAGGGTCTGGTGGACATTTTTAATCCTTTTGTGACTGTGGAAGTTGGAACTTGATCAAACTTTTTTGGGTGGGTTTACTTTTGTGGTGGAGGATTATGCTGGTCTTTATGGAGGATAGGTCTAAGCATATCCTGGAGAGCTGGTTTAGTTATGGCAAATTTCTTCAACATGTGAATGTCATTAAAGTATTTAATTTCTCCATCATAAATGAAACTCAGGTTAGCTGGGTACAGGATCCTGGGTTGATAGTTATTTAGTTTTAGAAAATTAAAATTTGATGACCATCCTCTTCTAGCTTGAAAGGTTTCAGCAGAGAGATTTGCAGTTTTTCTAATATTCTTCCCCTTGTAGGTGATGGTTTCCTTTCATCTGGCATCTTTTGGAATGTTCTCCTTCATATTAACTTTAGTGAAATTGATTATGATGTGTGTGGGTGATATCTTATTTGGGTTGAGTCGTGCTGGAGTTCTGAAACTGTCTGCTATCTGAATTTCAGAATCTCTTGGCATGTCTGGAAAGTTGTCTTTCATAATGTCTTGGAGAAGAGACTCTGTGCCTTGCGAAGCCTCTTGTTTTCTGGGATCCCTATAAGATGAATATTGGTCTTCTTCGAATTATCCCAGAGCTCTCTGAGAGAGTGATCTTTTTTTGCTCTCCATTTCTCTTCGTCTTTGAGAGTTTGGGAGTATTCGAAAGCGTTGTCTTCAATGTCAGAAATCCTTTCTTGTGCTTTCTCCATTCTGTTACTGAGGGATTTGTCTCTGTTTCTCAGATCTTTGAGGGCTGCAACTTCTTGCTGCAATGTGTCAAAATATTTGGTCACTTGGTCTTTAAATTTGTTGAATTCTTGAGATATCTTTTGGGTTACTGCTTGGAATTCTAGCTCGATCTTAATTGCTATCCAGATTCTGAATTGATTTCTGACATCTCAGCTATTTGTTTGTGCATGGGATCTTGTGAAGTGTCTGCCCCATTGATCCTTTGGGGAGTTGATCTACTCTGATTATTCAAATTGCCATTTTTTTCCCATTGATTTCGCCTCATAATTGTTTCTCACCATTGCCTCTGGCCATCCTCAGAGTTGGGGAGGTGTCTCTCCAAGATTAGACCCCAGCAGGAGCACTCTATTGTTGCTGGATCTTTGTAGGGAGTGACCCTGTGTAGCTCCTCTGGGTCTGCCCCAGCCAGGGAGTTCTGGTTGTGGGAGCAGCTCCGCAGTGTGACACACTCAGATCCAGCAACAGGGCGGCAGGTGGTGCACTTGTTTCTGGGAGTGCCTGGCACCCAGTGACTTTGGTTCAGAGAGCCCAAGGCTCTAGCAGTCTCTGGCCAGGAGAAGGGCTCTGCACAGAGGCAGGGAGGATTCTGTAGGGCGCATAGCTACCAGATTCCCTGGCTAGACAAGCATGCCAGTGTGGAGGCAGAGAGGGTACAGGAGGGATGACACAGCTTGCGCGGCTCCTGGAGTTCCTGGTCAGGGCATGCGGAGGCCAGCATGTGTGGGTCATGAGTCTCACGTCAAGGTGCTGCTCTTACCGGGGTCCCAGCGGGCACGGATTGCAGTTCGTGGTTCAGTTTGTGGATGGCGGTGCAACGCTTATGGAGGTCCAGGGGGGCACTGATGGCAGGTCGTGTGGCAGCTCTTCTGGAGGTCTGGATGGGGGTGTGGATCACGGGTCATGGCACAGCTCTTACGGAAGTTCAGGCAGATGCGGATCGTGGGTTGCAGCGCAGCTCTTCTTGTGGTCCAGGGTGCTGAACTTTCTGACAGGGCCTACCCAAGTGTGATTCTCTCCTGTATCTCTCTCTCATAATGGGACCCAGCAGACACAGAAAATGATGATCATTTGTAACAGCAAATACTAACAAGATATCATCTAATGCCAGAAAATGTTTTATGCATTTTACCTTTATTCACTTGTTTATCCTCACAACAGTTACATGAGGTTATTATTTTTATTATCTCTATTTTGCAGATGAGGAAACCGAGGCCATGGAAGGATTAAGTGTACATTGTACAAGGACTCTCAGCTAGTAAGAAATTACCTCAGAATCTGAACCAAGGAATCTGGCACCAGAGTCCAACCCTTTTTCACTTCTCAGAATAGTCTATGTATGTTTGTGGAAATGTCTTTACATCCGTGTCTTGGTCTAGGCCTAGGTCTTGACCTATCCTCTATTTACATCCATTTATACTTACATATGCATCTATGACAATAAAGGTGTTAGTAAGTGGTATTACCTCAGATGAGCATTCACCCTAATTAAGTAAAGACTATTTTTACTATGAACCTAAGTAGTGAGTTTATGTGTTTGTTGAGGGCAAAAGTAGGGTCTTTCTCTCAGAATCATTTCACCTAAGAGAAGCCCCAGATTTTCTGGGGAGTGAAAATGAGAACAGAACTTTATTTTTAATTATCTCTAAATGTTCCCGGCTTCCCTATTTACCTTAGGGGACCCAAGAACAAATACTAAAAGGTGCAGGCATGTGGTGGTTATAACCAGGCAGTGTCTTCACATGAATAAATATTAACAATATCTGGTTTTCCTGTTACTCCATCAAGATAGGTACCAGGAGCTTTAATAATTAATCAAATTAAGACCTAAAAATCATTTCCCTTTTAGGAAGTTTGTTTCTGTTAGCTATCAATTAACACTGATGACTTCAGCTCCCTTCTCAGCATGTTTCAAAAAATGGGAAATGGAAAAGCTCTGCGGTGTGTTAATGGAGCCGTAATACACATTGCCTAATGAAGCATGAAGGCTTTGTTTACTCTGAACACTGTAATTATTTAAGAGCTTTTAAAATCCAATGTCAAACCTTGACTCTCGCCTACCTCTTTCTCATGACTGGAATGAGGCACTTAATGTTTGATCTGAAGTTGGTGGAGGTGAGCTGAAAATAAATAGCTAATTATGTATTTCCATTTGCCAAATTCTTTCATTGCCATGAAAGTCTCTTTCCCGTCTGGTCTCTTCTGAGATGTTTCATGGCAACTTTCAGAGCTACCATTTAATGGATGCCTACTGCATCCAAAGCCTTGTCTCGAGTACCCTACACTCACACAGGGAGACCTAGGTATGTGCAAAGGCACACAGGCATCAGGACCTAGACATATTGCCTTTTGAGCCAACAGACCACAGTGTGTCCACACACGGGTCTTAGAGTCAGACTGTTTGTGTTCAGATCTGGGCTCCACTTCTTAAAGCTGGGTGACCTTGGGTGGGTTATTAAACCTTTCTGTGACTCCTTTCCTCATGAATGAAATGAGCTTGTGATGATTCATTGGTCAATCAAACTTAATCAGGCTACTCTGAATCCTCTTCCCAACAAAGCCCATCCATGTATTTCCTTGTACACTTCAGTTTTAGCATGAATGCTGCTACATCAGTTTACCTTCAAGATCTGATATCTGATCAGACTCTTTATTCCCCCTTTTCCCAGGTGATATTTGATCACCCTGACCTGCCTTCAGCAAGAATCCTATTAGGCAGGTTCAGCCAGCAGGTGCCCAAACTCTATGCCACCTCGTAGTAATTTTTCATCCACCAATGCCTCTGCCCCTTCCTCCTTGGGTAAAAATTCCCATTTGCTCTGATTGTATTTGGTACTGAGTCCTGCTCTATATTAGAGTTTCTCTTCTCCTATTGCAATAGTTTTCTGAATAAGATCTATTTGCACTGCTTTAACTTACGTCTTTTGTTGGCTGTGGTTCTCTTTAACAGCTGATGGTAATATCAGACCTCACCTCGCAGAGTTGTCACTTATACTAAAGGATCTGCCAGAGGAGCATTTAGAATGATCCCTGGCATGCACCAAGAGCTCAGCAAATGTTAGCTTTTGTTATTACCTAACTCTTTGCACCACATTATGCAGCCTCTGAAAAATGTCAACAAACATTCACTGTGTGCCTGGATGAGGTCAGAGGCCAAAACTGGGAGGAGGAGGAAAGGACCTAGGAATAGGGACATGGCTCTCCAGCTGGCATCTGCCCTGGGCTGGGCAAGCTCCTCTCCTTATCTGTAAATTTGGAATGGAATTCCTCCTGCCCAGCTGGCCCTTGTGCCTGTAGTCAAGATTAAAGGCTAACTCCATATGAGAGGGATTTGAGATCTTCTGGCACTGTGCTGTAAGGGGTTGAGTGCACCGTGCTGTCCTGCACTCCAGAAGCCTGAGGACAAATAAGACTCATCCCTGTCCTCAAAGGGCTTGCCACCTAATGAAGTGCCCAGGCATCTTAGCAGCAATAACACCTGGTAAGTAAGAGTGAAAGGGCACAAGGAGGCAGAGAAGCAGGGAGGAGGGGCCAGCCACACTGGGGAGATGAGAAGGAAAGGCTTCCTGCAGGAGCTCACACTGGGGGTTAGGCATTAAAAGACAGCAGAGATCCAGGCAGGTATAGAGTAAGGAGAGGGCATGCCGGAGAAGGTAGCAGCAAAATTAAAGGCACAGAGTTGGTGACAAACAGGACATGTGTGCGTGAGGGATGTTGTGTTGCACATTGTGGTTCAAACCCAAGGAATATTTAGGAAGGACACAGGCACCTGATGCAAAGGATTTGGCCTCAGTTTTAATCTCAGCTTTCTTATGTAGTAACTGTAAGATTCTTGGACAAGTCATTTACTTCTCAGATTCATTTTCCTCATTTGTAAAGTGAGCATCCCAATCATACCTGACTATCAGTTGTAAGAATTGATGAATTAATGAATGCAAAATGCTTAGAATGGTGTCTGGCTCATAGCAGATGATCACTGGTTAATATCTAGTGTTGTTCATCACCAAGAGACAAAAAGTAAAGGTAAATTGGCACCAATTTGTGTAGGACTTGGAATATTCAAATACAACACCTCTGCTCTGAGGTATGGACACTGTACTCGGAAACTTCCTATAGGACCGGGGAGAGGGGACTGTGGGCCAGATGAACCTTGCTCACAGGTGAGATTATCTGCCCAGCAGCATTTCCAGCTATGCAGTATATCCACACTGTGAGATAGAGAACAAAAGTATCATTTCCATTTCAACATGAGGAAATGAAGTCCTACATAATTCAAAGAATTTGAGTGTTTGTGTTCCTTCCAAAATTCATGTTGAAACTTAATCCTCAATGCAATAGCACTAAGAGGTAAGTCCCTTAGGAGGTGATTTGACATGAGGACTCCACCCTCATGAATGGAATTAGCAGCCTTACAAAAGGGCTGGAGGGAATTAGCTAGGCCTTTCCCCCCCTCCACCTCTGCCACGTGAGAACACAACAACAAGGCACCACATTGGAAGTATAGGGCAGACCTCACCAGAAGCTTGATTCTGGACTTCCTGGCCTCTAGAACTGTGAAAAATAAATTCCTGTTGGTAATAACCGGTCTTGAGCACTATGTTATAGTACCACAAACAAGCTAAGACATTGCCTGAATTCATAGAGTCAAGGGCAGAGCTGAGATTAGAATCTAAGTATTAAGACCTCTGGTTCCGTGCTACACACAAATCCATAATATAGGATAATGTGGGGGAGCAGAAAAGGCCCCTGTCACAGATAGGGTCTCCTGCTCCTCTGTTAATGTCTGAAAAGAGCTACTGCTAGGCATGTGAACCTTATTAAAATGCAAATCCAAGGTTGTAGGGATGATGCAAGTGGTCAGGGGTTACCCAGTGTCCATGTGAGATCAGGAAGCTGATTTGGCGGAGGAAAGAGCCTGAGGACTCTGCCCCTCCACCACACATAAAGCGGCCCTTGGGCAAGCAGACCCGGCAAGGAAGCCAAACACGTTAAATCTCCTTAGCACTGTGCTCTGTGGGCTCCACCTGAGGTGGTGTCCATTTCTCCTCCCTAAGGTCACTGGGACAATAGGTTTCTGTCCAAAGCATGAGTTAGTGCTCCTTCTGTTCTGTTCCACCACAGGCCCTAGGCAGACACATCCTGGTGGGTTTCAAAGGTCTGCCTCCGTTGATGCCTGTCACAGGAGGGAAGGGCAGAGGTCTGGAGAAAAACCCAACACTGAACATGCCCTACAGACAGACTGCTCCTGCTGCCTTCCACCTTCCACCCCTGAGAGGAGCTCATGGGGTGGAGGGGCAGAGCAGTGCTCTGACAGTCAAAGACTCACGCCCCCATCCCGTAGCTGGCAAGGGGATGCAGGCAGTGAGCCCCGTATTGTTATGTTGACTCCTGGGCCCCTTGACTTCTGTCAGAAAATCCCACCAGGCAATGTTTCTTTCTCATAAATACGTCCTCCTCAGGAATGCATCACCAAGGTGAAGAAGGTTTATAGACACCTTCTTGACAAGGCCCTCCAGATGTCTTCAGAATGTGCTTGCAAATTCACAGGGCTTTATTCAGCTGGGTAGAAAAGAATGTGATAACCTTTTAGAAAATGTTTTATTTTGCCTTGAATTGTATAACTCACATCATTTTCTTTAGCTGAAACTAAGAGCTTACTATTAAAAATTTTGGCTATGTGTCACTGTTCAGAATAAACTCTGAGATTTGCTTTGAAAGATCTTAAGATCCGATCTGCCCTTTCTGCACTGTCTGGGCTATATCCCCCTCAAGGACAACCTACAACTTCTGATTGCTTCCAAGGTTTAATACATCAAGATCCTTTACTAACAGGCTCAACTGTTCTCCTGACACATCTCCTCTCCATTTTCTCAGAATGCCTTGAGCTTCACATACACTTAATTTCATCTCCCTCAGCCTACCAAGTTTTCTCTACCTCTTTGACTTTTTCATATGCTTTTGTGCCTGGAAAGTTCTTTGTCAACATGTCTACTTATGAAAATCCTTCCCACTGAAGACCATCTCTTCTTTGAAGCCTTCTCAGATCCCTTCCTTCATCACAATGATGCCTTCAGTGATCCCCGAGCCTATTGCTGCACTTACGCCATAGATTCATTTTATTCATCTACTTATTCAATATCTATTTTCTCAAAAGTTACTGTATTTATGACCCTGTGCTAGACCCTGAGGAATGAGTAGTAAGAGGACAGTGTAGTAATGATACGATGGCTGATTCTGCATATATCATGTTTCTCCTTAGTAGACCATGTATTTGTTGCAGATAGTAGAGTGGTATAAAGAAACAGTGCTTGGTCACTGCAGTCAACAAAGCCTGGGCTCCACTCACATGAACTGGCTCACACAAACACTCACATAAACAATAAATGTAGTGTGCTTAGTTCATGATGCAAGCTCAGTTAATGAAACAGGGTTTGAGTAATTAGAATGTAGTATACAAAGAAAGAATCAGATGTCTGCATACCTGAAATTTAGATAGTCAAAATCCATTCCCAAAAAGAACAAACAAAGACAAGAAGGTGCCATGTAGAAGACGTGGGATTCTCGGGGACAGGAGAAAGATTTCATTCCTGTATGTCCTCCTGGGTCATGCCCTGAGCCAGAAACGATAAATAACCAGGGGGAGAAGAAGGGGAGAGAACTTACAGAAGAGTGGAGGCGTGATCCAGGGACGGTGGAGAGACCAGAAGCTCCCCTCCGCTCTTCCTCAGAGCATTAAGTTAATTTAAGACCTGAAGTTAATTTAAGTAAAGTGTTGAGCCATTTGTAGGCCCTCGCATAGCAATTATCTCAGCAGTTCTGAACACCCCTGAGTGTAGAAGTCACTTGGAGCCCTGAGCTCTCCAGGTAGTCTTGGAGCAGGTGGTTCCTGAGCCTGCCTTTGCGAAACACTGCATTACCTTCTCAGCCTATCATTGAATCTCTCAGTAAATATTTAGTGAGGCCTCTTATGTGTCTGGTGCTCTGCCAGAATCTGGGGACACAGTGATGAGAAGGCTGGAAGCAAACTCCACTTGTGTGGGACTTGTAACTGAGGGAGGAATGCAGGCAAAGGTGTTCTGAAATAAACAGAACAGACAAAAGTCCATTTTACAAATGAGGAGTACAGGACCTGGAAAGCAAACAAAGAGAAGACATCAACTGTGAACGTAGAAGGACGTAATCCAGGTACCTGAACAGCCTGTTTTCTTTGTTCTCATTCCAGCCCTTTCCTGTTGAAAAAATGGAGGGCTTTTAATAATAACTCAGGAAAAATGCCATGAGTGTGTCTTCCCTCCCGTCCCTGACCCTGCGGGTGGCCAGCCCCACAGTGTGAGAGTGTCAGCAACCCTTCCTGCACTCATCACTCAGGGGTTGAGAGCACCGAGGGGTGGAAGCCCAGATTCTAAATCTGATGCCCAGGCTCTCCCAGGTACTAGCAATGTGACCTTGATCAAGTCGTATGACTTCTGTGATCAGGTCTTCTTATCTGCAAAATGTCAGTACCTGCTTCTTAAAGTTAAATCAGTTAATTCACTGAAAATGTTAAACACAGACTCTGATCTAACAAGCCTTCAGTAAATCTCACGTGTAGCATTTGCTGGTGCTGTTGCTGCTATCATGTTAGTCTGAACATCCTTTCGAGTGAGTTCCCAGTGGGAGTCGCGCCTTGTCTAGGGTGACGCTCCTAGCTCCCCGCCATTGTTTACAGACGCATTCTTTCCCTCATTCCACACGCCTGCACTGATGCTTGCTTCATACCTGGCAAGGTGCTGGGAAGAAAACTGGATCAGAAAGCTCAGCATCTGGTGGTGGAGCTCCACGACAGACCATTCATTCTACACAGGAGAATGAAGCCAGCATTGAGAACAGACACTGACACAGGGCCGTGGAGGGATGGGAAGGTTTGGGCTGGCCAAGGAGGGCTTCCCAGTAGAGGTGGCACCCCAACTCAGCTGGGTGGCAGAACTGGGAAACGAGGTAGGAAAGCAGGCAAAGGACGTTCCACACTAAGTGTTTGGGACTTGGCTCTTCAGGACAGAGACCATTAGAGCTTTTTTAGAGGGCCCAAGATTACTAAAACTGTGCTTTCAGACAATAGTGCTGTCACCTCAAGGGAAGGATTGAAATGGGTTTTGGTTTTCTGTGCTGTTTTACCTGTTATTGATTGTAAGAATCATAAAGTCTGGGGAAGCAAAAGAACACAGCAACTTTGGGAAATAAATAAAAGGTTGGTGAAAAGAAGTGATGGGAGATAAGGCTGGAGAGCTAGTCCGGGACACAGGGAAGCCAAGGCTTTGACGTGGGCTCCCTTCTGAGGGCGGGGAACCTCTGGCAGTGAGACAGGGTGTATCCTCCAACTCTGCTCTGATGGCCTGCTCAAAATACACATAGAGATTTGGACAAATTTATCAGAAGTCTTAGAGTTTCAGCCAGTCTGTTTGGCCAGAACACAAGTTTCAAATTTCATGTTGAAAAGTTTGTGTCTTATCCTGTAGACTGAAAGATACGTTTCCTAAGGAGAGGGTAGCATGCGCAATGCTGCACGCTGCTGAGCCCCACAAAGCTCTGTGCTGAGCGTGCGCCGGCCCCCGCGGCTGTGAATGCTGACGGACCATTCCCGTTGCCTCAGAGTGGGTGGCGTGTGGTCCTGTGGGATTTCATCTGAGTGAGGTTCCTTCTGTTTTACCTGCTTCTCCGCCTCCTCTTCTCCCGAGTGCACTCCCAGGTGATCCCTGGAACAAGAATACCATCTCAGGCTGGGCTTGTAGGGAACTTGAACTAGTAAGGCATGTGCAAGACCTGTTTTAGGGGGTGCTAACTCTACTAGCAACGTGTAGGGCAAATCCAAGACGGAGAATGAAAGCCTCATTTTCTTCAAACTGTAGCAGAGTTTTTTTTGTTTTTTGTTTTTTAACCATTTTATTTGTTTTATTTTATTTTTGAGAAAAGGTCTCATTCTTTTCTTTTCTTTTCTTTTTCTATTAAATCATAGCTGTGTACATTAATGCGATCATGGGGCACCATACACTGGTTTTGTAGACCGTTTGACACATGAAAGTTATAACCCAGCTATAACCCAAGAATAGGGGGAAGGGGGAACGGGAGGGGAGGGTAGGGAGAGGTGGGATTACACCTGCGGTGCATCTTACAAGGGTATATGTGAAACTTAGTAAATGTAGAATGTAAATGTCTTAACGCAATAACTAAGAAAATTCCAGGAAAGCTATGTTAACCAGTGTGATGAAAATGTGTCCAGCAGAGTTTTTTAATGATAATTTATCTACTTGCCTTTGCTATCTGGAATGAATATTTATCTTTTCATGTCCATTTTCTTCTCTCCCGCCAGTCTTGTCCTTTGTCTCAACTTAGGCAGCACCCTTCACCATGCCTGTACAGAGCTGAGGAACAGAAATTCCCTGGCTCTCTTTGGGCAACACTTCTGAGAATTTGAACATTTCTTTAAGTGATAAACAAGCAAAAGCCCCCATTTGGCTGTGGGTGGGTGTCTGGAGGCCATATACTTTGGCAAACCAGCTTGTTCTTGGTGTGCACACGCATGCATGCACGCACACCCACCCACAAACTCCCAACCTTCGTCAGCCTAACAATCTAGTGCAGCCTTGATAAATATTTGTGTTTAATGGCACTTAAGGGGAGCATTTTGATTTCTAAACATTGGCTGGTGAGTAATGATTTTGCCAAGAGCACAGCGAGAAATTTGCAATCTTGACTATTCCTAGGCTTTTGATGACATACAATTTACTCCACACTGCAGAAAGGAGTTGGGAGAAATTCTTTAAAGAGCTTGTCACCAGGGAATAATTTCATCAGAAACGAGGGCGGGAGCACTAAATGAATTCTAAGACAGTTCATTTTTGCCTTTTAACCACCATTCCTTCTGCCTTTGACTGAACACCTGGGCCCTCTGAAAAGCTCTCTTTCCACAATGGGGAAAAGGAGCGACAGCGGACTCAGTACTTGTTCCTTTCAGGTTTTAGCACAGCACCTCCACTGCAGTCCAACAGACCCAGGGACTAATCCCTAATTGTCGTAGAAATGGGAACACAGTCTCCAGGTTTCACCAAGGGGGCAGATTTGTGAACAGGGAAAACATAAGATCCTGTAGAGGTGGGTACTCTGGACTCCATTGACCAAATCATTTTGGGTGAAATATTTCCCATCCCAGGGTCTCAGCTTTCATAGATGCAAAATGAAGATGATAAAGCTTCCCTGTAGCCAGGGTTGAGCTGGAGAGTGACTGAGATGGCACGTGTCAACGAGTATCACGTGGTTCACAGACAGCGCATTTGACAAATGTGGGCTCTTTTGATGACAGGTTGTGAGTCAAGCTCTCCAACTCCAAGTCTCTCAGAATCACAGAGGCTGTAGGGAGCCTGCCGTGTAGTTGAAGGGCCCTGCTGGGAGACTGGGAGGCTGCATTTCTCTTCCTCTTCTCCTCCTATGCTATGGATTTCATAGATAACTTCCTTTTTATTTAGCTCCAAGGCCTTTGCCTTCTGAATCCTTCATTTGTCCTTGCATTATTTCAGTTATATTTTTAGATACATATGTCTCAACTCTCTAACCAGAATATAAACTTCTTGATCATCTCTGTAGCCACCCTAAGCTACTCCAGTTCAAAAAATAGATGCAGCACACCCTGAATGTTAACTAAATATTCATTAATTGATGAATTTTGGCCAGTTTGGGAATCAATCTCCTGATTTATAGTATAAGGTATATGTACCTTTATTTAACAATTATTTCTTGTGTGTTTCTTACATGGTAGGCCTGGTTTTAGGCCCTAGGATGATCATGGTGAGTATTAGAGACAGGGCTCCTGTCCTCACTGAGCTTGCATTTTATTGAGGCAGAGACAATTCATAATCAGCTCTGGAAGAAAACAAGCAGTGGTGTGTTTTCACCACTGAGTTATATACAATGGATATAACTCAGGGTGATTTGCCAGTGTGGTAAAAGGGAGATGAGACAGAGACAGCCTGTCTGAGGAAGTCACGTCTAAGCTGAGCTGCGGATGACCTGAGGAGCCTGCCATGCACAGATACACAGAAAGAATGTTTCAGAACGACAGAATGCTAGGGCCCAAATTCCCGCACAGGTGCTCAGGCAGAGGGTCGAGCTCATCAAGTTACAGGACCAGGAAGAACGTGAATGTAGGAGACAGCATCGTGGGGGCTGTGGGTGGGGACTGGTTTCTGAGTATGTAAGCAGAGGACATGACCCGTTCACTGCACTGCCACCCTGGCTTCGTGGCTTGGCTTGGTGCTCACGCTTTCAACATGCAGAGGCGGCAGCACTTTGCCATCCTCTTGTTCTGTGTGGAGAAGCAACAGCCCCAAGTTTCATCTTTCTCTTTCTCCCCTTTGGGAAAGGAGCCTAGGAGCCATACTTGCATCTAGATTTGCTTCCTCTCTTGCACTTACATACTTCAGAATTTGCAAAATTTCTGGAAAGAATGGTGAAAAGGATGCTAAATTGGTTGTCATCTACTTATTTACACATTTACTTATTCTTTAATTATTTCTGCCTGCTTCCCAAAGGCCTTGTGATTGCCTATGTTAGAAAGCACAGATATAATTTTTTAAAAATCAAACAATTTAAACAATAATTAAAACAAGATATGCCACCCCAGGGCCTGTGTCTGTGGGATGGTGAGAGACTGTTTACGGGGTCAGAGAAGGTGCTGGAGGGCACAGCCTAACCATCTCAGGCAGCCAGGCCATCAAGATTGCACATCCTGTGATGTTCTCGTCTCAGCCCAGAATCTGGCTGTGAGGCCTCAGGCAGCTGGCCTCCCCACTGCACTGCAGTTTCATCTGATAAGTGAGGGAATTAGCAGGTAAGACTAATTCTCTGAACTTTTTCGGTTTCAACATTTTGTGATTCCAGTTGCAGCTTGGGCCACAGACAACGGAGGGTGGAGATGCTACATAAGAGAGTGTGTGCTTGGAAGGGGTCAGCCCAGATGCAGGATACGACAGGATGTCCCTAAGGGGCATGTTAGCTGCTTGGGTGACATAGGGTGGTGGTTAAGCATCTGCACTCTCATGGGTAGACTTGCTCAGTTTGCATCCTTTGTCCAGCTACTGAATCTCTTTTTGCCTCAGTGTTCTTATCTGTAAAAAGAAATGGTAGTGCTTATGTGATAGGGCTGTTAAAACAAAATACAATAGTACTGAATGGCTTTTAAACAACAACCTTTATTTATCATAGTTATGAAGCTGGGAAGTCCAAGATCAAGGCACTGGCAGGTTCAATGTCTGATCAGGGCCTGCTTCCTGGTTCATCTTTGAATGGAATAAACACAAAGAAAGTCGTCTTTGAATGGGAAAAACCCAAACTTCTTGTGCATCATGACAATCAACACAGAAGACCTCTGTGACCAACTGTGTGAGGATTTCTTCCCACCCTAAGAAAGCAAGTTTACAGTAATCACTGAGTCCTCTAATTCAATTCTGTTCTGATGCTATCTACTAGGAGATGGCATCAGATACCAAAGGCTGAGGTCTCAGTTATCAAGACTACGCCCATTTCTGATGCCACTCTCAAGCCCCATACTTTACCTATGCTTTAGACCAACTGGCTATAAACTGGAAATAGCATAGCCCCCCACCCTGAATTCATTTCATTTGCTAGAGTGACTTATAAATAGAACCCAGTAAAATGATTGTGCTCACTGATGTACTGCACAACAGATATAGATAAAGAGATGCAGACGGTGAGGTGTGGGGAAAGTGTGTGGAGCTTCCAGGGCCTCCCAGGTGCACCACCCTGTAGGACCTCCACCTGCTCAACCATCTAGAAACTTTCTGAACCCTGTCTTCTTGGGTCTTTTTATGGAGACTTCAGTGGGTTAGGTATGATTGGTACCCATGTAGGAAGGGAATGTGACGGGACAAAAAGGATCTGATCTAATGCAAACAGACTGAGTGGGAAAACGCATCAAGGCCTGTCCAAATCTTCTTGGCCTCTCTCTGCAGTGTTCTTTTCTCTAAGATATGCTGCAGGACAGGGGTCTTATATTCTACAATCAGACAAGGTAGGTTAGAAAATTTCATGATGGCTAGAGATGGGCATATAAGACTAGCGTATAAGTTGAGTTTCTAAGGCCTTCCTTGGGGAGAAAAAGGAGCAAGAAAAGAGAGTAGGAGAAAGCTAGAGAGAAAGATTCTATTTTTTTTCCCTGAGGTGTTAAAACTTTTTTATATTTATTTATTTATTTTTATCACATCATAACTGTGTACATTACTTCATTTATGGGCTTCTGAGGCTTAAAATGCCCCAGCAGCATAACAAAAGATTGTAACAAGGGCTAGGGGAGTTGTGAGCCAGGAACCATGGATGAAAACCAATGGGCTCTTTGGGGTCCTTCGCACAAGAGCACTAATTCTACTTATGGAGGTCCTGCCCTCCTAAAGAGGGTACTTCATCTTGGGGTTTAGGCTTCAACATGTGAATTTTGTGAGACACAAACAAACAGCGTGAAGGTTGTTGACACGATCAATGGCATTCATACATCTAAATGGGGGATAATGTCAAAACTTAGGTGATAGGGCTGTTGACAATATCGACAGCTCTCAGTTGCCAAGAACTTTTAGGATAATTCTGAGCATGTAATAAATGTTCAGAAAGTAGGACTGCCTGCTGTGATTGTTCCCACTGTGTAACATCCAGAACTTCTCAGAGGAGAGGACATCATTGCTTCTGTGCATTTTCATGCCCAGAGAGTCATGCTGGTGAAGGCTTTAGGACAATAATGTTAGGCAAAATGAGTCAGCCTGGATACCCGTGTCTCAGATGTGCCATGGAAACGTACAGGGTATTCAACAAGAATTGCTCAAGTTTATTGATCATTTGCCGTGTGTCATGACCTGTAATAGATCCCACTCAGCGAGGCGAGTGGGGATGCTGAGGTTCAGAGCAATCTATTCCTGCTGGAGCCCTGGTCTTTCTGACTCCAATGTCCATGCCCTTAGGCAAGTCAAATACTTGTGGAATTAAAAAATCCTACCTCTGCAGCACAGCCAGCCTCGGCTCTGGCAGAATACCTGCTGCCTGTTGTACAGGGTCTGACAGTTAAGTTCACAAACTCACCTTAGAAAAAGTGCTAACATGCCTCATTACTGAATATCACTACAGTTACCTTCAAAGTACTATCCTTGGTCATCTGGTAATTGTAGTGGCATATGACAATGAGGTAAGAAGCATTTTTTTCTAGGATGAGTTTGCAAACTTAATTGTCTGATCTCACAGTCACAGGGGTTAGAAGGCTTTGGGCTGGAACTGGGATGCAAACAATGAGAAGAAGGGGAGGGACTCCTTTAGAATCATCTGTGCAGCCTGTTACTGGCTGTTGCTGGGCAGAGCAATGCCAGGGGAGGGACAACCCACTGGGATTGGGAGAGAAAGCCCCCAGCACAAATAAGGGGCCAATCAACAGAGAGGACGGTCAATTAAAGTTTAAATAAACCAATCAATGTAAGCCAGCTAGGTTTGAAGGATCCAATCAGTGTTTGCCAGCAGGCTTGGCAGACAAGGTATAAAAGCTCAACCCAACTATGCTGCAATGGCAACCAACTTGGGACTCCATTGTGTTGGAAGCTTTCCTATCTTCTAAACTATAGCTTCAATTCCTGAGACCAATAATACCACCAGGAGGAGAAAAATCCAGTATTAAGAGAGAGAAAGCACCATCTGAGGAAAGTGGAGTTGGGTGAAGAGCATGGAAAAGAAAACTTGGAAGGCGTAGGCTCAGTGGGTGGAGCTAGAATCAGCCTCTCTCTTTTTTCTCCACACGTGCAGCCACACATCATGTCAGTGACATAAAGCACTACATGTAGCCTCAGAACACTTGGATCAAATATTTGTTGTTTTTCGCTTACAAGGGTGTGCACTTTGGCAGTTATTAGCTTCTTAATTCTGGGTAGTGTGAAGCTTAAATCCTATAGATACTGGATTTGACTGTCCTTTGTAAGCAGTAAATTGTACAAATACTAAGTAATTTAATCACTTACATCCAAAATTTTGTGTTTTCTCCTTCCCGTGAGACTTCCATCCCGTCTCAGAAAAGTATAAAAGAAAAGTCTTTTTACCAATGATTCTGTCCCTTAGGACATTGGTGTGGAGCAGTGGAAGGACAAATTGTCTTAGTATAGTTCTAAAAATATTTGAGTAGCTCAATTTCCAGAGTGTAGTCAAGTGTGGAGTGTATGGACATTGAGTATTAGTGAAGGGTAATGGCCCACCTCTGTCGATAGAGACCACAGCATATGTGGCTGGGGGTGGGAAAGCTGCCAGCCCAGGTGACTTCCTCTGCAGCCAACTGGGAGAGGAAGAGCTAGGTGGAGATGCTTAGTTTCCATGTTTTTCCTTTTGGAGAAGTGTAATTACTATGTTGACAGGTTGACCATTCAGGTTTGTTGACTTGGCAATTATTTCTTCCTTTTCTTTGTTTGCTCTAACTTAATGGGGTGATTAAATCTGTAGGTGGTCATCAAATACAGTGGGTGTTTGGGAACTCAGTTCCCTGGAGAGCCAGTGAGGTGGGTGCCAAGAGAAGTATAATGCAGGCGTGCAGGCGCAGGGCTGAGTTTCATGGCTCTTAGCGCTGCTTGACCCCAATGCTCCTTCCTGAATGGGAGGCTGCCCTTGCTGATGTGCCTATTTCTGAGATGTGTCTCTGGAGATCACAGAAAGAGCCAGTGTGAGGAAAGCTGGGTCTGTCCCCTCAGCCATATGGTTTGGCCACTTGGCCCCTCACCCCTTGAGCCTTAGTTGCTTCATCTGCATAATAATAATAGAAATACCTGCTGCTCCTTAAGGCTGTTGGGAGGGTCATATTCTTGCATTTACATGTATTCCTTATTCTCAAAACACCTTAACTGAGCAACAATGATATTCCAAGCACTGTGCTAAGCCTTAGGGATACAGCAGTGAAAATAACAAAGATTCCAACCCCCAGAAAGCTCAGTTCTATAAGGAAAATATACAGTAAGTCAGATGGTGAGAAGTGGGAAGGAGGAAACATGTACATCATGGGAGGGAGTCAGAGAGTTCTGGGTGGGATAGTTACAATTTAGTTGAAGCCACCAGGTAAGATGATGTTTGCACAATGGCCTGCAATGGTGGGGGAGCAAGCCAGGTAGGAATCCCAGAGAATAGTGCTCCAGACAGAGTAAACAGTAAGTAAGAGGTGAGATAATGTGTAAAAATACCCCATGAATGCAAAGATTCTCTAAGTAGATGTTGGTGTTGTTGTTACAGCTGGTCTGATAGCAGAGACTGAGTCTCTTTATAGGTTCATCAAGTTTTGGCATTTTAACAGTGGCTGGAGCTCCTAGCAGAAAGGCCCAAGAAGGTCTCTCTGGGATTTCCACAGCTGCCATATTAACCATTTTTAAAACTGTGTTTAAAAGGACTACAAGATGTCACCGATTAAATTAAAAAAAAAAAAAAGAAAGGGGGGGGACCAGTTTTGCATTCTATGAACCACACACACACAAAAAAGAAAAACATAAAGAAAAAAGTAGTTGATGCAGTGTAGGATGTATTTTTTTTTCCACTTTTCATTTGGTTGTGCTGGAATGATGACTTCTGCCTCCCTAGTATGAAATGTACTTTTCTACTGACATTTAGAAATGGCTCTGAGAGCTTCAGACAAATGGTTTTCTAGATGTGCAAGAAGTTTCAATTATTCTGTTTGGGAAAATCATTTTTTAGAGATGCTTTTAGGTGTCTAGAGGCCTCAGCAGGTGGGAAAGTTAATGAGCAGAATTGATAATGACAGGTAGGAAAATTGATTGTCAGTCAAGAAATGTCAGGAACATCAGCAAGGAGATCTGTACAGGGAGAAAAAGATGGGACTGTCAGAGCTGGGAAATAGAGGTGGGGCCTGGTAGGGGAAATACTGCAGCTACTGACAAAAGACAGTGTCCACCTGAGACTGGGCAATGGAGTTGAAAGGCATACCAATGTTCAGGATGGTTTCTAGGCTGTTTCTTATATCCTAATTTCAAATAGATTTGAGGCTAGTAAAGAGTGGCAATCAGACATTGCTAACCCTGGCATTTATTTTCTATTTAGCCCCAGAATGAGCTTGCTATTCCCAGCTCCTTGTCTTCTAGCTTTACCATGGCTGGTAGCAAAGACAACTAGTCTTGCTATCTGGTGTAACTGAGCTTAAAAGAACTTCTGGTCCAAGACTCACATTACACAAGGGAGGATGTCCATGCTATGAGAGGAAAAGTGACTTTGTCCAGGTTCCTGTAGCTATTTGGAGGAAAAGTCAGGACTGGAATCCAGGTTCAGAACTCTAAATTTGGAAACTTTTCTATCATTTCATGTTGTTTGAAATGCCTACTTCATATTCAATATTTGAGATTTGTGGAGTGGCCAGTTCATCAATGTTTTACCCAGTAAATCTACAGAGAGAGCTTGCTCTGGTCACTGTTCACATGACAGCCTTCCCATAGACAACTGGATTCTGAAATTTTTAGAAAGTGAGTGAAAGTTAATGGGATGGGATCAAAAAAGTCACAGATATTGGAGGAATTAGAGGGCCTTGGGTTCACATCCTGAGTGATGACATCCTGGCTCTGGGACTCTGAGTAAGGTACAGAACCAAGGATGCTTGTGGTCAGGAAGGATCCCAATGGCTAAGTCAACTCTTCTTCATATCACAGTTCCCTGTACTATACATCCAAGACATCCTCCAGTTCATTATGGGAAAAGGCCTCATTTCTATTCAAGGCAACTCCAATTGTAGAAAGGTAATTTTCATGCCAAGCCAAACTCATAAATTCCTCTTCAATAAATTCTTCCAATATTACCTCTTTGAAGCTAAATTTTCTTGCTGGAAAGCTTGGAATTGCAATACCAGCCTGTTTTACCTTCCTGATGTGGTAGTAGGAAGATTACACAATAAGATATAATAATAACAAAGAAGCCCATAGTGATGTAGTCAAAGGAGCACTGGAAATCCCTGCTATTTACTTGAG
The DNA here is from genome assembly GCA_963574355.1 of Loris lydekkerianus. Lineage (NCBI taxonomy): Eukaryota > Metazoa > Chordata > Mammalia > Primates > Lorisidae > Loris > Loris lydekkerianus. Next base: position 6,403 of record CAUYPK010016087.1, on the reverse strand, counting down.
ACTGAAAAGTGCCTTTGAGCTTCAACTTCATGCTCCATCAAGTGGAGATGGAAATACGTGCTTTTTTCTCTAGCGGCATTTTTGTCAGCATCCAACAGAGAAGGTAAGGAAAAGAGGCAAGATGATGTAGCTAAAGGAGAATTACGTTTGGAGGCAGAAGGCCCTTCTGGTCCCCATCATTTAATCACCATGCATTTATGCAAAGATTCTTCTATCATTCTGAGACTCAATTTCCCAGGTCTAAGGTACGTGATTTTTCTTTCTTTTGCTAAGTTTTGAAAATCAGTCAAAATAATTGATCTGTCTGCGATTTGCACACCATCACTCAGCATATGTGTGAAGTTACTGCTATTCCTACAAGGGTGTCAGAGAGCCCACGACTTCCCTCCACGTTATTTGATATGCCCTAATGCTCCTCTAGCCCTCATGTTGGAGGCTCCTGTGATGGTGGCTTCATGTGATCAAGAGTGGAAGGTCTTTGCTGGTGTTTTAATGCCAAGATAAGCGTTTCAGGCAAGCCTTGGTACTTAGGACTCAATAGTCACTTGTCTTTTCAGCAAGACAAATGTGGCTTCGTTCTGGCCACATTTATGATGAATTAAAAGGTATAGTCAAGTCACTTCTCCACTGGGCCTTAGCTGCCATCTCACCTAATCAAAATGAGGGTCTTTCATGTAGCAGTAGTCTAAGATTCAGACTGAAGCTCTCCTGAACTCATTGAATTAAAAATGCCAGAGGTGAAGGCAACCTTTCATCATCTCTATTTCTGATTGAGTGTATGAGAAACCTGAGGCCCAAGGAAATTCTTATCTAGATTAAATAGACACAGCCAGGCCTAGAACTCAAAGCTCCTGACTCCAGGTGAGCTGTTCTTTGATTCACATCACAACCTTGCACTTCAACAATTACTGAAGGCCCACTGCATGTTAGACACCAGATCAGACTACACTACATTCCAAAAAAGAAAAGATCTACCCCTGCCTGCAGATGCTTAGAGGGAAACGAAGGTGATCAGTATGTAGATGAACAACTCTACCCCAAGAAAGGCTTTACTCTCTATTCCTTTGTGTTACTATCACCCCCCCAATTTTTTTTTTTTTTTTGTGTGTGTGTGTGTACAATCTAAGCCAAATTTCCAACTTTTTGATTTGTTTCAACATCTCCAAAATGAAGGCACTATTGTAGTCATTCATTCATTTATTAAATATTTATTAGCATCTACTTACCTCATTATTCTTAACCAGGGCTGCACATCATCACTGGAGCTTTGCCAAAACACACAAGTTTAGGCTCCACCCCTGCCAGACATACTGACTTAACACTTCCAGGGTAAGGCAAGGAAATCTGCATTGTAAACAAATTAGCTCAGGTGACAGTGCCAAATATCCAGGGTGAGAATTCATGGCTCATAATAGATGAGATACTATACTAGGCACTAGAAATGTAGAGATATATATGACCTGTATTTACTCTCAAGGAACTCCCTGGCTAGTTTAAGGCAGGAAGTTTAGACAGACAAGTGAACAAGGTATGATAGATACCACACTTCAAGAGATACTATGCTTAAAAAAGAAAAAAAAAAGAGATACTATGCTTAAACCAAACATTAGTAGCAGGGAATACAGCACAGGGGCCCCTAAGTCATCTCAAGAGAGTTGGGTAAGACTTTCTGGGGCAAGAGATGGTTGAACTGAATCTTTATGAAGGATGTATATGAGTTGGTTACTTGGATAACCATGATAACATGGGTAGTTTAAGGACAAGGAAGAAAGATAAGACAAGAAGTCATTTGATATATTCAGAAAATTACAAGAATGGGGGGAAAGGCAGTCAGGGTGAGAGACATAGCTGGGTAGGAGGGCAGAGATCAGCCCTTGTAAGGCTTTGTCCTCTGGGCAATGAGGAGGAGATAGGGATTTATTTCAAACAGAGAGTGGCATGATTCAGTTTAAACTATAGCAGGTGGTTTTGGAAGATAGACTGGGAATAGACTGGGAAAGGCAGAGGGAGACAGGAGGCTAAACTGGTGATAGCTGTGTTTGGTGTCCTACACAGACTGTTGGGAGATCCGGTGAGATGATGGGATGTCATTAGGTAGATGGCATTCCTGTGCAGAAGAGACAGGTGCTGTCACTGTCATTACATTCCAGAACATCCAGAGCATAGTTGGAGTCACAGAGTCATGGAAGAAAGCAACTGAAAAGGTGGTTGGTGGAAGAGTTACAGGAAGGAAAGGAGGGAGGTGGGAAGAGGACAGGAGTACTTGGTGTCAAACAGTGTTTAAAATATTCTTTTTGCATCACACTATCTCTTAATTGGCACCAACCACTGAGGGGCTGATTGATCCCAGCAAGAGTCCAGCAAAACAGATAATTTCTTATAAGCATCTGAAATTCATGAACTCTATGGGGTCCCATGCTCCAACCACCAACGCTGTTGCTGTTTTGTTACTGAAGTCTGAGGCTTCCTTGAAGGGATTAAGATCCAGGGGTGGCAAATTTCATGGTTTTTTTTTTTTTTTTCTTCTTTTTGAAATGAGGAATATATTCATGTAGTTAATGCCTGTGGTCTTGCTGAGCAGATGAAAAGAGAGTAGAGCAAAGAGCTGGCTATCAAGCTACTTGTTATAAATTAACTCTTAATGTAATGGGCTCATTAAAGAGCTGTTAGGTCTAAAGGATGTGCAGTGAATATCTAATTTTGGGTTAAGGGCTTGATTCATAAAAGATTTACTCACCACACATGCAGGGTGTGGGTCAAACCCTGAGTAATCTCTCATTTACAATTAGGACTACGTAGATTCTCTTCCTGTCTCCTGGGCATTCACACAGGAGGAAGGCGGGCAGGCTATATTTATTGAGCCAAGCATTTTGTCTTTGATTTTATTCCTTAGAAACCCTGTCAGGGTAGATAGCATCACTCCTCTTTCTCAGATGTGAAAACTCAAACTAAAGCAATTATGTAATCTGTCCAAAGTCTCCCAGTAGTAAATGCTTTGGAGAGTGAGGTGGAGACCAGGACTCCACCAGAGCGTCTGACTAAAAGCATGGTTTCAACCACACATAAAATTATTTATCCTGACATGGGCATGTTACAGTCAAAGCATTTTACTTATTAGAAGTAAATATTAGTAATAGTAGATATTGACTACAATAGTATGCCCTTCATGAGGGCCCACAGGATAAATGTTTCCAAGCTGTAATCCTGGGATGTGCTTGTTGCTTCAGAAAACACATTTGTGTTTGTCTCATAGATTCTGATTCTGTGTTACTTGGCATAATTCTCTGAACTCTGGCATATCAGAAAGCTGCAGGACTAATGCACAGGACCTTGGCACCCAAGTCAGACTGTATAGGACTTTAGAGGATGCTTGGTGATGGTTAACCTTATCCTAATTTTTTTCTTGTTTTGTTACTCACATTTTTTCCCTTTTCTCATTTATTTATTGCATCAACAATGACAAAAAAAACTACAAAATTCCTCTCTTCCTTATCACCATGTTGAGCTCTCTGCCTCATTTTCCTTTTGGTTGGTTTAACTTTCAAAACACACACTCCTGTTTCTGTGCTGCTTTTTTTAGAAACTCTCTTCCCTCAGGGATAGGCTGTGTGTGTGCATGTGTGTGCCCAAGTTTACGCCTTAATTCCCAATAGATCCGTGGTGAAGACTGACAAAGCCTGTGAATCTTAGTGACTGTATAACAAATATTTTCCTGCCATTAAAGATGTGATCATGCCACAAAATATTTAGGTTTTTGTTCTTTATAAAGTGAAACTGAGCATTGATTATTTTTCCCCTTTGTACATTTCATGTTATGAAAAACTCAAGCCTTTTAAAGAGACTAATAGAAATGCCCTGTTAATTCAGCATAGGAACTGATGAGCCTGACCCTCACAGTCCATTAGGGAGACAGATCACCATGATCAAAGTGGTGCAGTCAAGATATGATTCTAGAGATATGGGAACACTTTATAATTTACATCATTTTTTTCATTTCTATTAGTTTATTTGATTCTCACAATAACACAATGAGGTGGGCATTCCAGGAAAGAAGATCCTGTTTTGCAGGTGGGGACATTGAGACACAAGGCATTACATGTCCCAACCAACCTGGGTCATGGCTCAGAATTAAACCTGTGCATTTTCTCTCTTACATGGTTTCATTGCCTGCTGGGTCAAAAAAGAAAAAAGAGAGAGAGAGAGAGAGTCTTTTATACTTGAATCTAGGAGGGTAAGCAGGAGGCTGAAAACTTGATTCAGGGACAACAGCAAAACGATTTGGTTTAATAATAGATTTATTTCTCTTCTTTTTTAAAATTTATTTATTAATATTAAATCATAGCTATGTACATTAATGCGATCATGGGGCACCATACACTGGTTTTATAAATAATAGATTTATTTCAAGTGTTGGACATTCTGCTGTCTTCACGGTGCAGATCAATTTCAGGTTGAATCTGAGTAAAAAGACCATTCATCCCAGCTTGTGTGCAATAGATTTGATCTTTTGCATCTTGATTTTCCCAAGGCCTTTCTTACAAAGAATAGGCACCATTTACGGCTGTTTCTCATTACTTTTATGGATGATGTGTTCAGCTGAGGTGACAGTTATTATAAATAGCAGAAGGGCAATTAATACTCTCCTCGACTCTTATGAGTTACAATCCTCCCAGGAGCATCCATTTCAAGAACCTTCATTTCAAAGAAAATGCTGTCAATAGGAAATAGTTATTTAATTTCCAAATAGGCCGAGAGTTTTCCTATGCAAGTATGAGTGAATTATTTTATTAATCTTTTTTTTTTTTAATAAAGCAGTTGAGACAAGAAACTGCCACAGAATAAAAATTTAAAAAAAAAAAAAAAAATCAGTCACGTTGAAAAGGAGCACACTTCAATCCAATCTTAACAAATGAGTTCTTGAGATTTGCTGCCCCCTGTCCGTGACAAGCACATTTGCTATGATATCTTTTGACCTTATCCCACCATCCCCACATATTGCAGGAGAGAGAGAGACAGACAGAGAGAGAGAGAGACAGAGAGAGAGAAGCCTGATGGGGTAGAAATTTTATGAAGTTTGCAGCAAGACTCTGAGACAGACTCTGGTTGCCAGTAAGTAATCCTTTGTAAATGAAGATAATGTTACTAACCTCATCAGACCAGAGAAAAGGATGCCTCTCTCTAGACAACCCATTTTGTCTCCAAAAAACCTCTGCCAAAGAACACTGCTGGTTCTGACACCAACCTGCTGTGAGAGTGAAGACTTTAAAGGCTTTTGAAAGCAGCCCGTTACCTCCACAGGTTTTATCCACCCCAGGGGGTGCAAGTAAAATTCAATTTCAAAGCTATCAGCACAGGCCACTAATAATATTTATATAAATTCCATTACTGAGAATTTAAAATTTGGGTAATATTGGCTGGGCATGGTGACTCACGCCTGTAATCCTAGCACTCTGGGAGACTGAGGCAGGTGGATCCTTTCAACTCAGGTGTGGAGAGCAGCTTGAGCAAGAGTGTGACCCTGTATCTACCAAAAGCAGAAAAAATCGGCCCAGCCTTCTGGTGGGTGCCTGTAGTGCTAGCTACTTGAGAAGCTAAGGCAGGAAGATCTCTTGAACCCAGGAATTTGAGGTTTCTGTAAGCTATGAGACGCCGGCACTCTACCCAAGGCAAAGAAGTGAGACTCTGTCTCAAAAAAAAAAAAAAAAAAAGAGGGGTAATATTTTTATTGATTTTCAGAGAGTTTCAACTAAGACAGCTTCAGTTTGTATCCTCGGACTTTTCCCTCAAACTCCGTGCTATCAACTCAAGTAAAGTGGCTGAAGCTTAACTGCCAATTATCATCTTACAGGTATTTTATGTAGGAGATCCTGGTCAACATTCACAGCCACATCGCAGGAAGGACGTAAATCTGCAGTAATGCTTGTGGGCCACTGGATGTAATCCAGGGGGGTTCACGCTCTCACACATCCCAGCCCAATTCTTTTACAAAGCCACAAAATGCTGAAGGAAGAGCCAATTTGAGGTGTACAACTGCTCACCATGGACTATTCATAAAACTTTTCACAAGCCAAACTGCTCTTTAGCAATAATTTTATCAAATACCTGGGATGGTTTGTCCTTAAAGGACTTCAAAATAACGTCAGATGAATGCCCAGGGACACTGGCTAAGGGGTTCAACTTCAAGGTTTCCTCCAACCCTGAGGTTTTATTATAGCATTATTCTTTCATTTCTTTTTTTTTCTTTCTTTCTTTTTTTTTTTAGTCATAGCTGTGTACATTAGTGCAATCAAGGGGTACAATGTGCTGGTTTCATATACAATCTGAAATATTCTCATCAAACTGTTCAACGTAGCCTTCATGGCTTTTCTTAGTTATTGTATGTAGACATTTGTATTCTGCCTTT
>CAUYPK010016085.1:0-52490 GCA_963574355.1 Loris lydekkerianus | reverse complement strand
CAGCCCAATTCATAATTGCTCAGTCATGGAAGAAGCCCAAGTGCCCATCGACCCACAAATGGACTAGCAAATTGTGGTACATGTATACCATGGAATATTATGCAGCCTTAAAGAAAGATGGAGACTTTACCTCTTTCATGTGTACATGGATGGAGCTGGAACATATTCTTCTTAGCTAAGTATCTCAGGAATGGAAGAAAAAGTATCCAATGTACTCCGCTCTACTATGAAGCTAAATTATAGCTTTCACATGAAGGCTATATCCCAACAATAGCAAAAGACTATGGGGAGGGCGGCGCCTGTAGCTCAAGAAGTAGGGTGCTGGCCCCATATGCTGGAGGTGGTGGGTTCAAACCCTACCCCAGCCAAAAAAAAAAAAAAGAAAAGAAAAGACTATGGGGAAAGGGCAAGGAAGAGGAGGGAGGGGGGAGGTTAGGGTGGAGGGAGGGTAATGGGTGGGGCCACATCCACGGTGCATCTTAGAATGGGTACAGGCGAAACTTTCTAAATGCAGAATACAAATGCCTACATACAGTAACTAAGAAAATGCCATGAAGGCTACACTGAACAGTTTGATAAGAATATTTCAGATTGTATATGAAAGCAGCACATTGTACCCTTTGATTGCACTAATGTACACAGCTATGATTTAACAATAAAAATAAATAAATGAAAAAAGCATGACTCCTGTGTACTCAATTTTGATATGAGGACAATTAACGACAATTAAGGTATGGGGGGGGAGGAAAAGCAGAAAGAGGGACAGAGGGAGGGGGGTGGGGCCTTGGTGTTTGCCACCTTCTGGGGGCAAGACATGATTGCAAGAGGGACTTGACCTAACAAATGCAATCAGTGTAACCTGGCTTATTGTACCCTCAATGAATCCCCAACAATTAAAAAAAAAAATGAAAAAAACTAGTTACTACGGAGGTTGGTTGGGGCTACACTGCACTTATGGTAGCCACCGCTTGCAAGCTTGTACTTCTATCTGTGTCACGCCTGTTTTCTTTGTGTGGTGACAGCGACAGTGTGCTAGGGGTTGTGACATGTGGCGTGGTCAGCAGAATCCTGGGACAAGGACTGAAGTGGGGGAAAAGACACTCAGAGTAAGCGAAGCCTTTGGCAGACAGCAGGAGGGAGTCCCAAATGGAAATTCCACTTGGCGTAAGTGGGACCTTTGGCCAATCTAGAATCAAAGGAACCCCACTTGGAATCAGTGGGGGCTTTGGTAAATAACAAGCAAAGAGATGTAAGGAAAACAATAGGTAACTCCCTGTTCTGGGAGTCAACAGAATTAGAAACTGAAGAATAAGGTGATGTCCAAGCAGAATTTGAAATTGAGGAGGATAGTGAGGTTCAGTTGGAACCTGAACCTGAGGAGAACAGGAAACCAAGAGTATATGAGAGTTTTTCTGGCTCTTCCTCAGGGGAGGAAGTATGTGATACAAATATGAATAAGCAAGAAAATACCTCAATGACCATCAGGGCAGCTCAGATCAAACAGTTGGAAGACCGGTTGAATAGTCTCTCAGCTGGAAATGCTAACATGGGTCACCCAACATTGCCCTCAGCGCCTTCCTATGTAAATGATCTGCCTGTGACTTCTGTTATGAAGGCTTTTTTAGAGCGGTGCAAGACCAGTGACTTTAATTGCAAAGATACTTTGGGACTTTTTCAGGTCACAGGACCCTCTTGATCCACAGCACCCTCAAGGGGGCCAATGCTTTGATCACCATATGATTACTTTTACAATTCCAAAAGATTTAAAACAGGCTGTAACACCATACAGCATGCAGTCCCCGTTTTCTAGAGGCCTGTTACAGGGACTTGCACAAGAGCAGTGACTTATTCCTTATGACTGGGACATGATAGCCAGAACCGTTCTTGAATCTGGACAGTATTTACAGTTAAAAACTTGATGGAAGGAGGAGGCTGACCTAATGGGTCACCACAACCAGCAGAGAGGAGTTCCTATAACATTGGAACAGCTCACTGGGTCTGGTCAATGGCTGGGGGTTCCAAGACATCTCCAGTATGATGATACAGCTATGTTGCAGACAAGGCTGTGCTGTCTTCGAGCCTGGAAAAAAGTTCAGGCTCCTGGAGAGATCTCTAAATCTTTCATTAAGATAATGCAATCAGGAAATGAATCTTACACCAACTTTTTAGCTTGACTGAAGTTTTGAATCTTATACTGACTTTTTAGCTCTGTATAAGAGATAATGGGTAAAGCCATTGCACAGTCAGAGCTCAGAGACATGCTTTTTCAAACAGCATCTGAGAATGCTAACTCTGAGTGTCAAAGGCTTTATGTCCCCTGAGAGCACAAAATGCTCCCTTAGAGGAATGTATACAGGCATGTGCTGATGTAGGAATGGAAACCTACAAGGCTAATCTTGCTGATGCTTTAGAAGAAAGGTTTAAACCGAACTGTGTTAAATGCTATAAGTGTGGAAAGTTGGGCCATATGAGACGAGAGTGTTGGAAGAGGAATAGCAATTGGAATATCAATGGGAAAGGTAATGATCAAAAGACACAAAGCAGAGGGAAGCCCCCTGACATGTGCCCCCAGGTGTAAAAAAGGACTCCAGGGTAGCGCCTGTGGCTCAAAGGAGTAGGGTGCTGGCCCCATATGCTTGAGGTAGCAGGTTCAAACCCAGCCCCGGCCAAAAACTGCAAAAAAAGAGTCTCCATTGGGCAAAAGAGTGACACTCTCAATTTGATAAGTATGAAACACCTTTTCCTCAGAGAAACTAGTGGGCAGGCCCAGCCTGGGGCCACAGCAAGGAATACAGGCCTGAGAATTTACTAATTGACCAGCAATTTCAGTCTGTCCAATCTCTTTTACACACGGGCAGTGTTGCTTTAGACTTACTGGAATACAATTAAAAACAGGATTGTGTGTTCTTCTTCCCCCAGGTACTATTGGGTTATTGCTTGGAAAGACTGATTTAGTACCTCAGGGAGTGTTTGTCCACACAGGTGTTATTGATGGTAATTACTTAGAACAAATACAGATCATGGTCTTTGTAAACCAACCAACTCAAACTTTGGCTGGAGGAAAGACTGCTTAATTGCTGCTCCTGCCTCATATTAAATTACAAAGTACTGGAAAAAAAAAAACCCCAAAAATGCACTGCTCAGCAGTACAAGCAGTATTTTTTGGCAAACATCTATTGATAAGAGTAGGCCTCAATTAACACTTCCCTTGAAGGATAAAACCTTGACTGGCCTGTGACAGGTGCTGATGTCTCGGTTATGGCTCTCCATCAGTGGCCCAGGGACTGGCCAAAGAAGATAGTTAATATTACGTTTACCAGCATCAGAACTCTAGATTCAATCTTTCAAAGTATTTTGCTTTTAACCTGCTTAGGACCAGATAATCAGAATGCTCAAATCCAACCATACATAGCTGATATTGCTATTAACCTGTGGGGTCGTGATCTGCTCCAACCATGGAAAGCTGTGATAACCACACCATCCCCTCATGGTGATTCCTTGCAAATGTCAAATTTAGCATAGAGGCCACTGCCCAAAAATATGCTCTCAGGTTATTCTGGAAGAGCAGTAATCCAGTGTGGGTGGAGCAGTGGCCGTTAATAACTGGATGCTTTACAATCAGTAAATCAGGAACAGTTAGAGCAAGGGCATATGGAGCCCTCTTTCAGATCTTGGAATTCTCCTATCTTTGTGATAAAAAAGAAAAAAATGCCATGAAGGCTACATTGAACAGTTTGGTGAGAATATTTCAGATTGTATATGAATCCTGCACGTTGTACCCCTTGATTGCACTAATGTACACAGCTATGATTTAGCAATAAAAATAAATAAATTAAAAAAAAAAGAAAGAAATCAGGCAATTGGAGAATGCTCACCAATCTTTGCAAAGTTAATAAAACTATTATTCCCACAGGACCCCTGCAACTAAGGCTTCCTTTACCCTCAATTATTATTTGTATGTCATTGACTTAAAGGATTGTTTTTTCACTATATACTTACATCTCTAAGATTGCCCGCATTTTGCCTTTTCTGTCCCTGCCTACAATCAGCAGAAACCTTCCCAATTGCTTTCAGTGGAAGGTTCTGCCACAAGGTATGTTAAATGGTCCCACTATGTATCAGCAGTTTGTTGATCAACCCTTACAGCCCATTAGAAAGAAATATTCTACAGCTTATATCATTCATTACAGGGATGACATCTTATTTGCACACCAGAGCTTGGCAGTTTTACAGGAATGTTTGAACAAGCTGTATGCGCATTAAAATCTTATGGTCTTCAAAAATTGCTATAGAAAAGTTCAAACTACAGCTCCTTATAATTATGTAGGGTAAAAAATGGACTCAAACTCAAATTCTCCCACGTGTTGCGCTCCGATTGGATTCCTTATCTACTTTAAATGACTTTCAAAAATTGAACCAATGTTCATTGGTTACATTCCACTTTAAGAATACCAACCTATGCTTTAATCTTTTTAAAATTCTGGAAGGACCTTCAGACTTAAATAATCCTCATTCACTCAGTCCAGAAGCAGAAAAAGAACTGAAGTTAATTGAAAAAGAGTTTGCTTCAGAAGAGTTAGATCAGGTTGATGTCAGATTTCCAATTCGGCTGATAATTATAACCACTTCTCACTTCCCAACCGAAGTTATTTATCAAATAGGTACTCTTTTAGAGTGGCTGTTCCTTCCTAATAAAACTACACAAAAATTACAACAATATTTGGACAAAATTTGTCAGCTAATTGCTAAAGGCAGAAACAGAATTCGCCAACTTATAGGCTATGACCCTTGTTCTATTATTGTTCCTTTTACGGAAAAGCAAATTCAATTCAATTTTCAATTATCTATGCCTTGGAAAATCACTCTTGCATCTTGTGTAGGCTTAATTACCAATGAATGTCCTAATGATAAAAGATTTCAGTTTCTAAAGATTACTTCTTGGATCCTTCCTCACGTTGTCAATGACTCCCCAATTGCAGATGCTGTCACCTTCTACACAGATGCCAGCAAGTACGGTAAGGCTGGATACACTGATGGCAATAACTCCAGAGGCATTCAAAGTCCTTATACCTCTGTCCAAAAAAATGAAATGTATGCTATTTTTATTCTACTCCAAGATTTTCATTGTTCTATAAATGTGGTCACGGATTCTCAATATGCTGGCTTTGCTGTTAGAAAGTTAGAGACAGCAACCATCACTTCTACTGATGAGATTTCTTCTCTCTTTCAGTCTATTCAGAGACTCACTAGATAAAGTGCTCTCTCTACATATATAACTCATATTAGAGCACACACCATTCTTCTAGGTCCAATGACCTCATTAAATTTCAAAATAGATCAAGCTCTTATTGATACTATTCAAGAAGCTTCTACGTTTCATTCTTACACAATGCTAATGCAAAAAGGCTTCATGAGAAATTTCATCATACAAAAACTTAGTCACAGCAAATTCTAATTGGCAAATGGAGGTGACCATCGTCTCATCCTTTGGTAAATTAAAATATGTTCATCATTCCATAGGTACTTTCTCTCATTTTTCTTGGACTACCACCTTACCTGGAGAAAGGGCTCACCATGTCATTCAACATTTGTTGGAGTGCTTTAATATCATGGGACTCCCTAAGTCTATTAAAACTGACTATGCACCTTCTTATTCTGCTCACAAATTAAGTACCTTTCTATCTTTTTGGAACATTCAACTATCTCATGGTATTCCCTATGATTCTCAAGGACAAGCCATTATTGGATGACACCACCAAACATTAAAAGTTATGTTGGATAAACAGAAGGGGGAAGATGGTATCCTCCCCTTGAACAATAGTCCTAGGTATATTCTTACTGGAGCTCTATTCACTCTTCACTTTTTGAATCTCAGCAATGATGGAAAGACAGCTGTTGAATGCCACTGGACAGCTCTCACCTGTGCACCATCTTCTCAAATATAGCAACCTATTTTCAATTAGCAGTAATCATCCCTCGGATAAAACTCATTGGCTACGAAGTGCCACTGCTCAAAGCTAAACAACCTATTTTCTATAAAAAGCCCTGATATGTCAGAATGGAAACCTGGTTCTGTGCTACATTGGGGTTGAGGTTTTGCTCATATCATTACAGAACAAGAGAAGCAGTGGCCACTGGCCCGCTGGATTAAGCCTTGACAGGAGCCGGAAACCTTGCCAGCACTTTAACGAATCTGCCTTCACTAATTTTTTCTATTGATGTATAAAGGACCCTAATTTCATGGGCCTGGGCAATTTCATACTAAAGAAACCCTGGATCAACCTCCTCCGAAGGACCTCTAACTGCCTCCCCCATATCACCGTCCATCTTCAGCAGGAAGCAGTTAGGAGCCATCAGTGTCCTTTTACCCGAATCGGCTCCTAACTGCTTCCTGCTGAAGATGGATTGATACAGGGTTCCATCATTCTGGGCTGGATAGGAAGCCCCAGGTAAGCTCAGAATGCATCCTCTGGGCTCTAATGAGGTCACAAACAACAAAGACCTCGAACAGCACACTTCTTCCTAGTAACCATTGCACTGGTGTCTGCAAAGATGAGAGAATTTTACTTGTTGGGCTTATATCTGCTTCAGTTGGACACCTGATCTTTACCTCCCACCCATTCCCATCTGCTCCCCCAGACTTTGGCTTGGAAAGGGTCTGAGTTCATCAGTACAGCCCTTTCCCCACCTAACATTCTATGCTTCTTGTTACTCATTCATTCCAAATGGGTGCAATGGACAGACAACTTGGGGTATTGGTTAATACTTCCTATGAAAGTGTCATTGACCCTATGGGTTGGCTCAAAGCACATAGTTGGGTGGTGATTAGCACAAAGGGGGCATGTTTCCCCCATGCCTAGTCTGGCTAGAGTAACACAATCACGAAAACTGGAATTCTTTCTTAACCCAGATTACTTCTGCTGGGGTAGTTTTGTTAACTCAAGTGCCCTTCTAATTCTCTGCTTAGCAGGAAGGAGAGCTCCTTGGTGAGGAGAACAGCTGAAGTAATCAACGACAAATTTTCTCCCTTGCCTATGCAGAAATGGCTTTGAATACACGGGGGGTGGGGGGGTGGGGTATGTAGGAGACACTGCCGAGAGCCGGACAGCCTCTGGGTGAGTTGTTTTGCAGTTTGGGGGGCACCCTCGGGCAACTCATCTGCAGGTGTTAAAGCTTAAACATCCTCTGGAGCCCGGAGAGAGAGCCTATGGAAATCTTTCAGCACGCAGTCATTGTCTAATACTTCCCTCACCAGTCATGTACCATCTCTGTGTACTTCTGTGTCACGCCTGTTTCCTTCATGTGGCAACAGTGACAGGGCACTAGGGGTCGTGACATATTCATAGCATTTTTTCCCTTTCTGCTCAAAATAGATTACTGATGTTATTTCATTAACCCTTACTGCCCCCCTGTGGAGCCCAGCATTTTTTTTTTTCTTTCTCTCCTTTTAAATTGGGTTGGCCAGATAGTGTGCACTGTACCAAATAGACATGTATTTACCCACCCATCTACCCCTCTTTCCCAGCTTGATTTTCATTGAGATTTACGTCCATATGTGCACTTAAGGGTTGGGTGGTCAGTTACAATCTGGAATTGAGTACACGTGTTTGTTTCTCCATTTTTGCGATGTTTCACTTAGAAGAATGAATTCTGGTTCCCTCCAGGTTATCATAAAAGATACTATATTTTGCTGGTTTTTAAAAATTTTTCTGGCTGAGTAGTACTCCATAGAATGCATGTAGCATATTTTATTAACCTGTTCGTATATTGACGGGCACTTGGGTTATTTCCTCATCTTTCAGGTTGTGAATTGTGCTGCTATAAACATTTGAGTGCAGGTGTCCATTTTACAGAACGACCTTTTTTCCTCTGGCTATGTACCCAGCAGTGAGATTGCTGGATCAGATGATAGGTCTGCTTTATGTTCTTTCAGGTGTCGCCATATGATTTTCCATAGAGGTTGCACTAGTTTCCAGTCCCACCAGCAGTGTAGAAGAGTTCCTTTCTCTGCATCCACACCAACATCTGTTATTTGGGACTTTTTAATATGAGGCATTCTCATTAGAGCTAGGTGATACCTTGTTGTGGTTTTGATTTGTATTTCTCTAATGACTGGAGATGTCTACAGAGTATATAACATCGACTCAATCCATACAAACTATGTAACAAAACATGTGCATCCTAAATTCTGAAAAAAAAGAAATTCCTTTGTAAAATAAAATGTTAATTTAAAACATTGTATCTAAAGAGATCTATTAAAATAAAAATAACATAAATATTTAAAAATAAAAAAATAATTCTGACCAAATCTAGAAATGAAGACGTGGGTCCAGGGCAGTGCCTGTAGCTCAGTGAGTAGGGCTTCAGCCACACACACCAAGGCTGGTGGGTTCGAACCCGGCCTGGCCCTGCTAAACAATAACAATTGCAACAAAAAAATAGCCAGGCGTTGTGGTGGGTACCTGTAGTCCCAGCTATACTTGGGAGGCTGAGGCAAGAGAATTGCTTGAGCCCAAGAGTTTGAGGTTGCTGTGAGCTGTGACACCACAGCACTCTACCAAGGGAGACAAAGTGATACTCTGTCTCAAAAAAAAAGAAGAAGAATGTCCAAGCTAAACGGTGTAACAGAGCTGGAACTGGAACTAGAATCCAAGGTCCCAGGGTCTAAATTGTCTCAGTGATATTTGAGTAGAACATGAAATTTGATTGAATAATAGAGTTTCAAGGAAACTTATTTAAGTCAAAATTTCTTTAGAAGATGCCCATTGGCAAACATAACTGCAAAATAAGTATATGTAACAATTTATAAGAAATACAAAGAATCTGTGAAAGTAAATAAAAATTATATGTAGCAAATACCCCAATATTATGGCAATCTTACTAATAGTTATTGGTGTTCAGAAATGCTTCACGTCAAGGAAGAGATTGAATCTAATTTGTAGCTCTGTTCTATTCCTCTGGAATATAATACCCCCTTGAAATATATTTGATAGTTTAATTACTAATCCTTACTTCTTTGCCAGAAATATGTTCCTGGCAATGATGTACTGTGTGCCTGGCCTTGCCATGATACTATCTTTTGGCTTCTGACTGCAAATGTTAAGTTTCTTTCATGGGAGTCAATGATGCCTTTTGAAGGAGCTAAGGAAATTTCACCCCCAAATTTGACTCCTTGGTATAAAGAATATTTTGAATCAAAGGCCATTCATGATTAGGAAGTGTTGGAAGAGGACTTTGCTTTATCTATATACAACCTGAGTAGCCAGATTGAGAATCAAAAGGGTTTGCTGACTTCCTTATTACAGACTAATAGGTCTTGCCCCAGCGTCATTTGAAGCACAATACCCATCTCTCAGGTTAATCTACAAATCAATCTGTTTCTACCCATCTATACCCCCCTCCTAGCAACCACTTTCTGCACCTGTACTTTCCACATTCTCCCCCCTCCCTTCCAAAAGGCACCTATAAAGGTCTCTGACCATCACTGAGACTCTGGTATTCATTCTTGTAGTTCCCCCCATGAGCATGGTATTTAGAAAAAACCTTTTCTTTTATTAAGCTATCATACTTGTGAGTTGATCTTTCAGTGAACCAACCAAGGGAAAAGGGCAGGTTTCTCTGTGATCCCTACAGTTTACATAGTTGGCAGGACCTCAAAACCACTGGGCGCTCCCAAAAGCCACACCAGGAAAACTGGAACTCTGTCCAGCTGGCAGGTGCTTAGACATTATACTTATCAGTTGGACTCACGGTTTTCCTCTCTGTGGACTCCGGTTGAGCAGACGGTAATAGATCTTTGTCTTTTCCGTATTTAAGATTGATTAGAGAAATGTTTTTGTTGGTGACTAATCTTGTAAGTAACTCTGGTATGGATTTTTTTTAGGTACTTTGTGGTATATAAATATTCATATCGTTTGATTTCATCTCTTCTCAGAAATAGATTCTAATCGCTGTCATTGTTATTGCTTATTCTTCTTTTGTTGCTTGTCTTTCTGTGTCATTTTGTCTAAAGAGGGTGACCCTAGGGCAGAACTCGGGCCTAGCTCCCCACCAGTCTGATGTTCAAACCAGCCCTGCATACTAGCCAGTTACACCGTTCTGGCTAGTCCAGTGTCTTTTAAAACAAACTTCGTTGGGGATCCCTGAAACAAAACCATATGAGGTTTCCCTCTCATTCTGTTTTATGTCTCTGAGCTTGACTTGACTCCTAAGTCTCCTCCATAGGGGAGTATGTGTGTTTTTTCAGAAACACCTCAGGTGGATGGTCTGGAAAGACTGGGAGTCTGAGACACGTAAGATTCTAAGCAGCACACTGTGTGTACTGAACATGTCAAGCTCTGAGGAGTTTTTTGTCATTGTCTATTCCATCATAAGTCTATTCTGAGAGTGAATTTTTGGGAATCTTGGAAACGGCCTTTTCTATGAAGAGGCATTGGGCCTTCTTTGTGCCCTCTTGAGATTAACCCTAGAAAATGATCACCGATGCTTTATAAAGAGGCATTGGATTCAGTTGCTTTTGGAATAAATATACCATTGAGATTAATGGCCCAAAATGGATCTTTTAAATTAAAAGACTTCTGAATTCTCTTAAAACTTTTAGAGATCTTTTGTTTGAAATAATTACTTTATATTAATATAGAAATTAAATTAAAAAATAAAATATATCGTGTTATGGCTAGCCCTAAATACTCTCTTGAGAGGGCGGCGCCTGTGGCTCAAAGGGGTAGGGTGCCAGCCCCATATGCCAGAGGTGGCGAGTTCAAACTCAGCCCTGGCCAAAAACTGCAAAATAAATAAATTAAATAAATAAATATTCTCTTGAGAAAAGTAAAAGGCAAAAAACTGGGCTGAACACGATGGCTCATGCCTATAATCCCAGCACTTGGGAGGCTGAGGTGGGTGAATTGTCTGAACTCATGAGTTTGAGACCAACCTGAGCAAGAGGGAGACCCCGTCTCTAAAAAATACCCGGGTTCTGTGGTGGGCACCTGTAGTCCCAGCTACCTGGGAGGCTGAGGCAGGAGGATCACTTGGACCCAAGAGTTTGAGGTTGCTGTGGCACTCTACCAGGGGCAACAAAGAGACTCTGTCTCAAACAAACAAACAAAAAACTGATTTCAAACAAACAAAAAAAGCTTTTGAATACTGACCCTGTAAGAATAATGATGGGCCAGTTTATTTCATAGTCTAATGATTAAAATTCTTTATTTTCATCTCAGCAGCCTTATGTTCAATTCTTGAGCAGAGAACGAACCTGTTCTGGTTTAATAGTTATAACTCATGCTGTTCATTAGTTATTTTCTCTTCAATGCCCAACTTTTGCTTTCCTATATTCTATAGAGGTACATGAGACTTTTAAATGTTTATCTATAAATGATCAGTTGAAAAGCTTAGACCCTAGAAAATATTACTGAACAAAATTATAAGTTACATCTTGTTCATAATTTGTGTGGATCTTGTAAAAACTGTTCACCTCTTACAAAACTTCTTGCATCTTTAATTACATAATAAAGTTAAAGCTTATTGGTTTTAATTACAAAATCAAAGTTCAGCTGTTTGTGCTCAGTAAAATTTGCACAACAAGAGAAGAAGCAACATACAGCTTTACCTGATGGAAAGACAACTGGACGTAGAAAAACTTCAGTGAAAACTCAAGAACTATCTTTGCTCCGATAAAGTCACTAGAAAATAATTTTTCTCTCTGCATTGAAAATCAAGAATGATGCCAGATCTTTTCTGGGTGGTATCCTGGAACACTATTGTGTTCAAACCCTACGGTTTGATTCCACAAATGGCATTCTTGCACCTCTCACAAAGATCATAGATGTTGCTGGCACTAACCTTCATATTGACAATCCGTGCCAAAACCACCATATGTTATGAACAGCCCACAGGCCAAGCCTGTGCAATTCAGGATAGTTCACTCTCTCTCCTGTTAAACTACCAGGCACTAACAATTACATATGGGGAGACAGAAGTCTGGACTGACTTGGTTAGGCAACCGCATCAAGCCATGTAACTGACAGAGCCTCAGACGAAAGGCCTTTTATATCAAATATCCCTCACCCTGTTCTGTTTCTACAAATTGACAGGGATACCTGACAACCGGATATATGAAACGGCCAGTGAGGAGGAGAAGATACAGCAAACTCCAGGCTGGAAGGTCATAGGTTCTAACCTGACTCTGTCTATAAATAACACTGGTCTTTTTATCTTGTACATACATACGAATGGTTCCCACTCAAATAGTCAGGATCCTGTGAACTCGATTATCTAACACCCTCTGTTACCAAGTACTCCACTTTAAATGCCATTCAAATGCAAACCTGGGCTCTTTGGTTCATGAGGTTGTACCTTATAACATACAATATGTGACATTGTAAGAAATCCCCTTGTATGTCATAATTCAAAGTTCTTTTCAGTGCTCTGGATTCTTTTTCCAACATTTGGAACTTATGAAATTGAAAGAGCTATCATGAATCTCTCCATTGTAATAGGCCAAGAGCTCAACATCCCCAGGCAGGCACTGAGAACACTTCAAGCAGAGGCTAACAGCCTTGCATCTGCTGTTATTCAAAATTGCTGCATCCTGGATGCTTTGACAGCTCAACACAGAGGGGCTTGTGCTGCTATTAAGGAAAAATATCATTTTTTATGTAAATCAGTCAGGACAAGTAAAGACTGATTTATATCTCTTAAAGGACAAAATAAATATCCTTCATCAAATTAACAAAGCAAAACCATTCTATTGGATTGACCTATTCCCAGGAATAAGAAACTGGTTTAATGGGGTTTAGGGCAATGTGCTCAGATCTGTTCTTTTCTGCTTATTCATTCTCATTCTAATTTATGTTCTTATATCTCTTTTCAAGCATCTTATTACTAGATTACTACCACACTCTCTCTCTCCATGGTTACCAACTCAGCTCTTGATGTGTGAAATTTCTAGGGAAGTTCCAGACAAGGGGAATGAAGGAGCTAAGGAAATTTTACCCCAAAATATGACTCCTTGGTATAAAGAATATTTCAAATTAAAGGCCATTTATAATCAGAAAGCATTGGGAAAGGCCTTTCCCCTATCTGCATAAAATCTGAATAACATGATTGAGAATCAGATGGGGTTGCTGACCTCCTTATCACATGCTAATAGACCTGGCTCTAAGGTCATCTGAAGCACAATTCCTGTCTCTCAGGTTAATTTACAAATCAATCTGTTTCCCTCCATCTGCACATCCCCCTTCCCCAGCAACCACTTACCACACTTATACTTTCCACATTCTCCCCTCTTCCTTCCAAAAGGCATCTTTAAAGGTCTCTAACCATCATTGAGACTTTGGTAATCATTCTTGTGGTTCCCCACATGTGCATGGTATTTAGAAATAAACTTTTCTCTTATTAATCTACCGTAATTGTAAATTGATCTTTTAGGGAACCAACCATGGGTAAAAGGTACTGTGATCCCTACATTTTCCTGGCCTTGTGATATATTTCCTTTTTATATTTCATCAGAAGAATGTGTGCAAATTTAAGGTTTTAGTTTTTTATTTAGCACAATAAATATTACTTTTGAATACAAATTCAATGATTTGGTGGTAGAATTCTTTTTTTGTTGTTGTTTGGTTGGTTTTTTGAGATGGAATCTCACTCTGTCACCTTGGCTAGAGTGCAGTGGCGTCATAGCTTACAGCAACCTCAAACTCCTGGGCTCAAGTGATCCTCTTGTCTCAGCTTCCTGAGTAGCTGGGGGTACAGGCACCCCAGCTAGTTTTACCCTTTTTAGTAGAGATGGGGTCTCACTCTTGTTCAGGTTGGTGTTGAACTCCTTAGCTCAAGCAATCCAGTGGCCGTGGCTTCCCAAAGTGCTGGGATTATGGGCATCAGCCACTGCTCCCCAGGCCTAGAATCTTTTAAAGGGATACACAGATGCTACATGAATTCTTTGAGGCCATGTTTTGGAAAGTGGAGTTATATTCTCTTTGAAACACTTTATTTCTAGTGTACTAGATATCTCCCAGTGTTTCCTCAAGCTACTAAATCTTTTCCTATTTTTCTTCAGAACTGAGTGTGTTTGGGAGGAAAAATGGCCCTGACATGGTCCTTGCTCCCACATCTCCGCCAGGCTGCTAAGGTATGCACTGCCGCGTGAAAGGAGCCACAAGAGGGTCACTATGTGAAAACTGTTTTTACATGTGATACATGTACTTTTTAAAAAATATGATACATGCTCATTGTAAAGAAAATTCTCACATGACAGAAATATACAAAAAAGAAAGTAAAAAAATTCCTAAAATCCCACCATATCAATAGTGTGGTGAATACCCTCAAGGCATTCCTGTATGTAGATATACACATTTATAGACCATCACAAGTTTATTTTTTTTTATTCAGATAAAATGAGGGTAAAAAGAGTGGCGCCTATGGCTCAAGAAGTAGGGACCGGCCCCATATACCGGAGGTGGCAGGTTCAAACCCGGCCCCAGCCAAAAACTGCAAGAAAAAAAAAAAAAAAAAAGAGGGTAAAAACTTATTAGGCACTCCTTTTTTTTTTTTTTTTTTTTTTTAAATGATTTCACTTCAATGCAATTTCACTGTGCATGCTGTTCTGAAACATATTTTTGTCAATCATTTGTCCCAGATGTCTTCCCACACCTGGCAACACAGACCTATTTTACTGTTTTACGGACTGCACATGTACTGCAATCTACTGAATGCATGTCCCGTAACTTACTGAATATCTAGGCTTCTGAATTTCTACTGTCATAAACAATGCCACAGTGAGTATCTTCATGGTTCCATCTGTTCTTGATTGTTCAGTTATTTCTTTTGAATTAATTCCTGTATAGGAGTTTTTGATCATTTTTATGCACATTGCCAAACTGTCAGGTGGTCTTCATGCTATTTGTATATGATATGAAAATGTTAAAAGAGCAAGTTTGACTCCATTTTACTGTTTACTTCCTTTCTGCCACATTCCATTACCTCTAAAAACTAGCTCCTTGTTTTCCCTCCCAGTGTAACTGTAAATGCCTTTACTGACCACGTAGCCCTTATGATTATAGCTTTTTATGATCATGCTGTTGATGACTCTCCCCTGCGAGTTTCCCTCTCTATCTTATTGTACCTGTTTTACAAAGAAAAATTATTAATTGCTCTCGTGATTTCCCCTAACTGCTGTTTTTTGCTTTTATGACTATGTTTATTTGCCCCCTGGAAATATTTTGCCTCATAAAATTCAGAGCCTTAGACAACTCAGGGCTGCTCTCAGAAACCCCAGGTAGGGACACTGAGGCTGTCACTGGCCAGCTCTTCAATAAAGGACTCTTCTTTAATTTGACTTGTCTGGTGGTGTGGTCTTTGGAGGAGCTCGTGGGCATAACAAAACCATCCTTTAGAAATATCATACCAACTTATAATTCCACCAGTAGGACATGAAATTACCCATTTCCTAAAACTGTCTCCAACTCTGAATGTTATTAACTTTTAAAATATTTGTCAATTGGACAAAAAAATGATATTTCAGGCTCGGTGCCTGTGGCTGAACTGGCGGGTTCAAATCCAGCCCAGCCCACCAAACAACAATGATGGCTGCAACCAAAAAAAAAAAAAAAAAAAAAAAAAGCTGGGTGTTGTGACAGGTGCCTATAGTCCCAGCTATTTAGGAGGCTGGGGCAAGAGAATTGCTTAAGCCCAAGAGTTTGAGGTTTCTGTGAGCTGTGATGCCATGGCACTCTACCAAGGGCAACATAGTGAGACTCTGTTTCAACATAAAATAAAATAAAAAATAGAGAAATTAGACAGGTGTTGTGATGGGCATCTGTAGTCCTAACTATTAGGGAGGCTGAGGCAAGAGGGCTTGAGCCCAAGAGACTGAGGTTGCTGTGAGCTGTGACACCATGTCACTCTACCCAGGGCAACAGAGTGAGACTCTGTCTAAAAAAAAAAGCTTAAGCCAATAAATGGAATAATTTCCATTTATTTCTGGAACAAACCCCACATGGTCATGGGACAGGGGTCCTCAAACTGTGGCCCACAGGCCACATGAGGCGGTGTGATTGTATTTGTTCCCATTTTGTTTTTTACTTCAAAATAAGATATGTGCAGTGTGCATAGGAATTTGTTCATAGTTTTTTTTTCTAAACTATAGTCCAGCCCTCTAACGGTCTGAGGGACAGTGAATTGGCCCCCTGTTTAAAAAGTTTGAGGATGCTTGTTACAGGGTATCAGTCTTTTTTTTTTTATAATTATTTTTTATTAAGTCATAACTTTATACATTGATGCATTTATGGGGTTCAGGATACTGCTTCGATAAACAATGTGAAATGTTTACATTAAACTAAGTAACACATAGGGTATCAGTCTTTTAATGTCCTTACTAAATTCTGTTCTAGATATTCGTGATTATTTCTGTATTTATAATTTGACTGTAAATAATGTATCATAACATTTAAGTCTTCAGTCCCACCATTTTTGGGTCCAAATTCGAATAGTAAATTCATAGTGAAGTAATTTTAAACGTTGTATATGTCACAAAACGGAACTACTCTCATATGTTAATTCATCCCTAGAGAGTGTAACAGTCTACATCAATTCACTTAAACAACAGTTTAATTGCATTAAGATTTTGAAGTCACAAATCAATAACCCAGGGAACTGAAAACACATCTACATAAAAACGTGTCCACAAATGTTCCTAACATTATTCATAATAGCCCTAAATTGTAAACAACCTAAATGTCTATCTGGAGAACCTAGCTTTCTGATGTCCAGGGTCAGGAGAAGAAGGGCATCCTGACTTTGGAAGAGAAAGAGCAAGAATGCATCCTCTCTGCATTTTTTTTTTCCCTCTGAGAGATGGAGGGTCTCATTGTCTTGCCTTGCCTGGCCTTAAACTCCTGGGCTCAAGTGAGCCTTCTGCCTCAGCCTCCTGGGTAGCTGGGCCTACAGCCAATTGCCTCCACACCCAGCCTATTCCTCTGCCTATCGCTCTGTCTGGAACCCAGATGATTGGAGAGTACCCGCCCTCATGGAGGATGGGTCTCACCCACTCAGTCCACTGACTCATGCTCATCTCTAGAAACACCCTCACAGACACACCTGGAGCTGCCTACTCATGCTTACTAAAAGCAAAATTGCTTTGGTTTTCCTCTCAGGAGAAGAGGAACCAGCTCAGTGCCCACCAAAATGCCAAGGATGAATAATTCTCTGCCACTGTCCCTTCATTCTACCAAGTTAACACCCAAAGTCAGCCGTCACAGGTGGGAGGTTGTTATTTACTCCCTTTTCTCCTCTTCCAAAGACTAGCCCAGGAACTTTGAAATCCTCTGATAAAAACTATAAAGTTTTGCTCCAAGAAGAGAAAAGAACATTGTAAATTTCTTGATTTCTGCAGGCTGAGAAATGTATGCGTTTCTCATCTACTACCTGTGGACCAGTGCTAGAGCACAATAGACTAATATTCCTGGTCTGTAACACCTTGCCGACAAAAGGCCTTACATTTTAGAAGATATAAACCTAAAACACATTCACACAAATCCAGTTGATTTTCTGTGTCTTCCTGCCCTCCCTGCAGGCAGTGGGTTGGGGCGGCTGGATGGGAAGGCCCTACCCGGGGCAGGAGGGAGGGTGCCGTGCAGAACTGTGGCGCGATGCCAGAGAAGCCTGTTTTGATCCACAAAAGTGTTCCCAGCCTCCACACACTTCTAGGGACGCCTACGATTCCTGCTATAAGACCCCAGAAATCCAGTCCGTACCGCAGTCCCTAGAAGACCACATCAACATGAACAAGCCACCAGTTAAAACCCAAGCTACCCTTTTTGTCCAAAAAGATCACATTGCTTCAGGCAATCAGAGCCTGGTCTAGGGATCTTTTAGGAAAATGTAATCAAGTCTGTATTTAATACTTAATTCTCAATTCAGTAGGGTATGTTAATGAACACTGACTACTTTGGAAATTATAGCACTGTGGGGCGCAGTAGCACTGATTTCGATTCTCACACAGGAAACATTGTACCTCTGTGCCTACTCTCACCTGCAATCACTGCTGCAGCCATGTGCCTTTGAGAAACATGGATTTAATTTTTTAAATATAATTCTAAGGAGATTTATTATCTAATGGTTGTTATGCTGAGTAGCCGCCTTGCAGGTCTGCTTTGAGAAACAATTACCACATGAAAAATATTTGCTTTTTATAAACAGCACAGAGCTCTATTACACTACTTTCACTACCACTAGTGATCGTAGGAGTAGATTGGTAATTATGTAGGGCTAAACAATAGGGCTGAGCTCTATTTTTTTTTTTTTTTTTTTTGAGACAGAGCCTCAAGCTGTCACCCTGGGTACAGTGATATAGCATCACAGCTCACAGCAACCTCCAACTCCTGGGCTCAAGCGATTCCCCTGCCTCCGCCTCCCAAGTAGCTGGGATTACAGGCGCCTGTCACAAGGCCCGGCCTTTTTTTGGGTTGCAGCCGTCACTGTTGTTTGGCGGGCCCCAGCTAGATTCGAATCCACCAGCTCAGGTGTACGTGGCTGGCGCTTTAGCTGCTTGAGTCACAGGTGCCAAGCCTGAACTGTATTATTTAAAAAAAAAAAAAAAAAAAAAAAGAGATAGGATTCCCAGTAATTAATCAAATAAATGGTAGCTGGATTGTTTCTTATAATAACAATTATTACAGAGGGAGAAAATGTTGTAAAAAATATCTTCAAGGATGAAGATGTCACTATTTATTATTAGTAGAGATAAATATTAAGATTCTGTTTTATAGCAGTGATAAATTTGTACTGATCTATTATTACTTTCCTGCCGATATTTACTCATAGGGAAATGTGTATGTGGCAGCTGTCACATCTAAAATGTCTTATCTCATTAGCCAGAAGGGCCACATGGACATCCCACATGGAGATTGGCTACACTCTGGGTCTCTTCCCTCACACTTTCTTACCCTCAGTGACCTCAGTGAAGCTCCATGACAGGGCAAAGGACAAAGACAGTTTGAGGGTCATACATAGGGAAGGGCAGTTGTTTCACAAATTACCTAATAATCAGTTTTTACTTATAAAACTTAATGGTTTGAAAAACAGAGTAAAAGAGTTTATCCTCCCTGATTTTATGACTTACAGTAACCAAGAAAGTGTGATATTGGAATGAGGAGAGATATATAGGAATAGAATAATGGAGCAAAATAATATGTCTAGAGGTAGCTCGATACATATATAGTCAAATTGATTATCAACAAAGATGTCAAGGCCATTTAATTGAGAAAGAATAATCTTTTCAATGAGTAGTACTGGAATAATCGGACTTCCACATGGGAAAAAAACAACCACACATACCATAAACAAATATTAACTTGAATTGATGTAAAAGCTAAAATTTCTGGAATAAGCATAAGAAAAAATATTTTTGGTCTTGAGTTAGGCAAAGATTTCTTAGAGCACAAAGTACAAACCATAACAGAAATATATTGATACATTGAACTTCATCACAGTCAAATATTTTTAAAAAATAAGGAACACGTCACGAATTTGCTTGTCATCCACGGGCAAAGGCCATGCTATTCTACTCTGCATCATTTTAATTTTAGTATATGTCCTGCTGAAGTGAGCACAAAACGTTTGACTTTTAAAAGACACAGTTAATTTCTGGACTCTCAAAAAAATAAAGAAAACAACAACAACAAAAGGCACAGTTAAGAAAATACAAAGGCACGAAACAGAAACTCTGAATTTCCTTCCTTGCTGGGGACCAGACGACAGGTGATAGGCAAGGTGGCCCCCAGGGGAGAAGAGTGATGTCTGAGAAATGCTGGCTGACTGCCTAGACCATCTCAAGCTTGACCCATTTTTGGTGCCCTGAGGGCATTCTTGTTCAACCACAACAAATATTTATTAAGTCCCTACTATGAATCCATTATTGTCAGGGCACAAAGAACATAAATGGAGCTGAAAGCAAACAGGCACAAGGAGAAAGGTTCAGGGCTCCTCTTGTGAGGCTGAATTAGTCTTGCTAATCTGCAAACCAGATAAGGATGACTCAAGAATTTAAAAAATTATAGGACCATTTAACTTATGAACCTAACTAAAATATTAGCTATCTAAATCTAACATTATATTTAAAAATTACAAAGGCTGGGTGCAGTGGTTCACACCTGTGATCCTAGCACTCTGGGAGGCCGAAGTGGGTGGATTGCTTGACCTCAGGAGTTGGAGACCAGCCTGAGCCAGAGTGAGACCCTGTCTCTAAAAATAGCTGGGTGTTGTGACAGGCACCTGTAGTCCCAGCTACTCAGGAGGCTGAAGCAAGAGAATCACTTGAGCCCAAGAGTTAGAGGTTGCTGTGAGTTCTCTACCAAGGGTGCCATCACACACTACCAAGAGTGACAGAATGGGACTGTCTCCAAAAAAGTCTTAACTATATCATGATCAGGCTGAAATTACAGAGGAATGCAGGGATGGTTCAACGTCAGGAAAACATTTAGTGTAATTTACCACATTTATAGACTGAAAAGGAAAAAGTACACATTTACCTAAATCAGTGTTGATAAAGCTTTTCATAATGTTCAATAGCTGCTTATGGTTTAGACCAGCAGTTCTCAACCTATGGGTCGTGACCCCTTTGTAACAATGAAAATACATTGAGGCATTAGGAAGGTTAAGAACCACTGGTTTAGACAATTAGTAAACCAGGAGCAGATGAGAACTTCCTTAAAGGTTAGATCCCAGCTTACAGCAATATCAAAGGAGGCATTGTACATTTAGGTTCAAGTTTTAGGAAAGAACACCTACTCTTACTGCTGTTTAACATAGTCCTGGAAGCCCTGGGCAAAGCTAATAGAAATAAATAGGAGTAAGATATGTCAGAATTGGAAAGGAAGAGACAAAACTCTCATTATTATAGATAACAGGAATATCTACTTAGGAAAAAATAATGAAATCAACAGAGGGCAGGGCAGCTCCACACCTTTCCCTGAACACCTTGCCTTAGGCGTCTCCATTTGGCTGTTCCTGAGTCACATCCAATAGACATCAGTAAAGTGTTTTCCTGAGATCTGTGAGCTATTCTAGCAAATTATCGAACCTGAGGAGGGGCTGTGAGCACCCCCAATTTATAGCTGGTCAGTTAGGAGGACAGGTGGCCTGGAACTTGCTCTGGCATCTGAAGTGAGGGGAACCTTGTGGTGCTGACATCTTTAATGCGTGAGAATTGATGCAAACTCCAGGTGGATTGTGTCAGAACTGAATTAAATTGTTGGACACCCTATTGGTGACAGAGAATCCCAGAGTGGTCTGCTCATATGATGCAGTATTTCTTTAGCAGTTTAATAAGTAAATTAGATTAATATGTATAAAGAAAGAGAACAGACAGAAACAGACCTACATAAATATAGTCACCTGACCTTTGACTGCAGAGGCAATATAACAGCACAGGGACGGTGTCTTCAACAAACAGTGCTTAGACAACTGGACATATACATGCAAAGAAACAAGTCTAGACATAGACCTACGGGTCACAAAAATTGAGGCAAAATGGATCATAAATCTGGGCAACTTAGCGAGACCCTGTCTTTAAAAAACAAAATTTTAAAAATAAAAATTAGCCAGCTGTGGCGGCACATGTCTATAGTTCTTGCTACTAGGAAGGCTAAGGCAGGAAGATCTCTTGAGCACAGGAGTCTGAGATTACTGTGAGCTATTATAATGTCACAGGCACTTCGCCTTGGTGACAGAGAGAGTTTGTCTCTAAAAAACAAATAGACAAACGTCTTAGAAGATAATCAGGAGAAAACCTAGATGATCCTGGTATAGCAATGAATTTTTAGAAATAAAACTGAAAGCATGGTCCATAAAAGGAACAATTGAAAAGCTGGACTTTCTTAAAATTAAAAACTTCTGCTCTGTGAAAGAAAATGTCGAGAGGACAAAAAGAAAAGACACAGGCTGGGAGCAAATATTTGCAAAAGAATAATATGTAGCATGCAACCTGGGCCCCTAGAATGTAATGTTGAATCATAAAAGCAAGTTGTATTACACCCAGTAATATACTATTAACATAAACTTAAATAAAGTGGGCCAGATATGAGGGCATATGCTCCTAGTCCCAGCTACTCGAGACTGAGGCAGGAGGACCATGTGAGCTCAGGAGTTTGAGGCTGTAATGCACCATGCTCGTGCCTGTGAATGGCCACTGTACTCCAGCCTGGGCTACATTGCAAGACCCCATTGTGATGTACAATGTGTACAAGGGTTCTTGATGTACAAGTCACTATTCTACATTGCTCCTCACGCAGTCATTTAATCCTCCAGCCCACTGAGGGAGGTTCTATTTTTATTCCCTGTAGCAGCCATGAAAATGCATCACGCAGCTCTGCTGCCAGACGTGCAATTGCACCATCACCCCGCTACTGTGCTCTACACCCCCCAGCTCATTCTCTCTAGGACCACACACCACATAGGCTGCTTCCAACCTAGGCCCGCCTTTCCTCTTCTTCCCCATCACAGGTGCCGGCCCACCTCTCCAGCTGACAGCTCTCCCCAGGTCCCCCAGCTCTGGGGCAGGCAGCTTCCATGAGGCCTGCAATAGTCCCTCACCTCCCAGTGCCAAGCCCTTGTGCAACCCTGCTCAGAGTGCTGGCTGGTCCCACAGACTTGCTTCTCATGAACCACACCTGCCTCCCATTGCTCTGTGTAACACAGATTCTCTTTGTGTTTTGTGGACATTGCCATCCCAGGCAGCAACAAGGGAGCTCACTCAGTAGGCCTGACGTGGTGGATGTTGGCCCAAGAAGTTCTCTGCATGCGTGGCACCATCTCCCGTGAACACCCGTGGGAGGTCATGCCCGATCTCTACTTCCACAGAGATCCTGAAGAGATTGAAAAGGAAGAGCAGGCTGCCAGTGAGACAGGTGTGACTGAGGAGGAATCTCAGGGTGGATGGACTGTTCCAGCTCTTGAGTTCACTGCTACTCAGCCTGAGGTTGCAGACTGGTCAGAAGCTGCAGGTCCCCACTGAAGACTGGAGCACCCAGCCTGCCATGGAGTGAAGGATGGAGCACCCAGCCTGCTCCCACTGCCCAGGCCACTGAATGGGTGGGAACAACCACTGAGTGGAGTTAGCTGTTCTTCCACAAGCTCCTAAACAAGATGAAAATAAGGTTGGTGGAAAATAAACATTAGTTTAAAAAAAAAAAAAAGAATTCCAGAATACATGGAAATTCTGAAATCTAGGCCTGCCCCTCACTGGTGTACTAGAGCCAAAGGTCCCCAGTAACACACCTATAATCAAACCTGAATCTATCGGCTCAGCTCATTGCAGCCAAGGAGACCGCACACCCTGGGAGACTGTGGGGTATCACATTAAGAGCCAGAAGGAACTCTCTCAAGGAATTCAGCTTGCTGGGTATTTAGGGAAACCAGGTGTTTGCTATGATTGGGTGCTGTCAGGAGCAGTTCCATGATTGGGTATCTTAAACTTTTTATCTAAATGGCAGGAGAAATGAAATAGGCCAAAGCTGCAAATGGTAAAAACAAACAAAACAGCAGTTATGTTGCTGGAAGAGAGGCTTTTTTTTTTTTTTTTTTTGGTAGAGACAGAGAATGATAATACAGAAGGAAAATTATCCTAATTAGGAGAAGATTGAAAGGTACTTCAGTTTCACAAATGTATGTTGTAATTTATATATACATATGTGATCTGGCTTTGTTTATGAAATTAAACCTTTTTTTTAATGCAAGATCACGTCTGCAGCACCTTTTGAGAGCAAAGATTATGAAATCTCACAACATGAGAATGGCATTTTAGGTATGTTCTCTTTCAGGGTTAAGGCACTACACTTTTTTAAGGCACTGCAGTTCTACTCAGTGTGTTTATGTGTTTAATTGCCTTCTTTTATTATTATTATTATTATTTTATTTATGTAGTTATTTAAACAAAGTCTCACTTGGTCATCCTCAGTAGAGAGCTTTGGTGTCATAACTCAAGCAACTTCAAACTCCTGGTCTCAAGTGATTCTCTTGCCTCAGCCTCCTGAGTAGCTGGGACTACAGGTGCCCTCCACAATGCCTGGCTATTTTTTTTAGAGATGGGTCTCATTCTTGCTCAGGCTGGTCTTGAACTTGTGAGCTCAAGCAATCCACTCATCTTGGCCTCTCAAAGTGCTCAGATTACAGGTGTGAGCCACTGTGCCCAGGCTTGCCTTCTGTTATTATTATTATTATTTTATTGTATTGTATTTATTTTGAGACAAAGTCTCACTCTGTCACCTCGCCTAGACTGCAGTGGCATCATCATAGCTCATAGCAACCTCAAACTCCTGGGCTTAAGTTATCTTCCTGCCACAGCCTCCCAAGTAGCTGGGACTACAGGTGCCCACTACCATACCCAGCTAGTTTTTCTATTTTTAGTAGAGACAGGATCTGGCTTTTGCTCGGGCTGGTCTCCAACTCCTGAGCTCAAACAGTCTTCCACATTAGCCTCCCAGGATGTGAGGATCACAGCCATGAACCACCGCACCTGGCCTTGTTATTATTTTGTATGCAAGAAATCTAGCCAGAAACTAGTGAATCAAAGTAATTATGTTTGGCTTGCATCTTTCAAATGAGAACAGATCCTACTGATTGCAGCAAAGTTCACCCTTCACCTGATAGCCTCATCCACACCTGTGCTTTCTATAATCTGCCTCAGATTATTTAGACAGGCAAAGTGGAGGAATTAGTGCCTTGTTCAATTAAACAAGCCTTTGAAAAAGATTGGAAGAAAAAAATTTATTTACATTTTTTTTTTTTTATTATAGATAAAAATATGCACCATAGATGTGGCCCGACCCATTACCCTCCCTCCACCCAAACCTCCCCGCTCCCTTTCCCTTCCTTGGTCCTTTCCCCATAGTCTTGTGGTATAGTTGGGTTATAGTCTTCACGTGAAAGCTGTAGTTTAGCTTCATAGTAGGGCTGAGTACATTGGATACTTTTTCTTCCATTCCTGGGATACTTTGCTAAGGAGACTCCAAAGCAGGGACAGTTATAAGACTCTGCTTTTTAAAAGTTTTTAAAAGGTATTTTGACGGTCTGTGATCCAGATCAGTAGCTCCACATCTGTCCTTGGAAGGGCCCCACACAAGGGCTTTGCCATCAGTCCAAAGTCTGGAATCCAGACACGACAGAAACCTGTCATTCCTAGGAACCTCAGGTAAGTAATTTGCTGTTTGAAAATATGTTCAATAGCAAGATTCACAAGTCCCTCACTAAGCTCCTTTCAAACCAGGCAGGAGAGCCCTTTTAAAGTCCTTCACACAGTCCAGCAGCAGAGCAAGGGCACCCCAGTACCAGGATCCTGCCGGTCAAAAGCAAATGGGTATCATTCATAGTCATTTGTACAATACCATTAGGGCACATCAATGGTGCCCTATTTATACTCATTGGTATGGGGATTTAAATTCTCTTTGTATATCTCAGGATCTCATCAATGTAAAGGGCCTCACTCATTTTTGGCAACTTTCTTCTTGCAAATGCTGTAGTGATGTGAAGACCTGCTGAGCCTCAAGCTTCAAAGGACCATGGTGGTCTTCTGTATATTCATCAGCCTTCCTTCTGTATATTCATCCAGTGGATTAGCAGTGACCCCTCCCCAGTGTGAGCTTCAGTTGCTTCTGAAACAACTTCTCAGATCTGCCTCCTGGGTCCGCTGAGATGAATGTCTCAGCCACCACTTTTTGCTGCCTCATTGGCACCCAGCCCCTCCCCCACAGCCCCCCTCTGGCTCTGGGAGCATAAGGCATAGCTGGTGTCAAGGGCTGGGTGGCAGCCAGGGAAGGTGTTCCTACCAGACTTCGTCTGTCTATGTGGTTTCACATCAATTGAGTCCACACTGCCAATTTTGCCCAGCGCTCCTTGGGGAACACTTGGATTGGAGCTACTAGTGAGGCAGAGGGGACTCATCCCTCTGCTTTATTGTCTGAACCCTGGACTTGAAACAAAAAGACTATTTTCTTTCCTGGGGGTTTCATGCCATCTGGAGTCCTCTGTAAGCTTGGCCAATGTCCTTTCTTTTTTAAAAAAACTGCACTGATTATGTATAAATCTGGGGCAACTGTTTTCACACTTTCGCTTGGACTGTCTCAAAGGATGTTGCCAGTTGTTCCTGCACATCAAAGCCCCTTATCTAATGTTGCTGTAAAATTGCCGGGCTACAGCTAGGTGTGTCTCCTGGTTAAATTGTTGCCCATGCTTCTCAAATCAGTTTCTGTCCCCTCAGCAAGGTTCAGTTTGGCCAGAGCTGCACCCTTTGGGGGAGAAAGAGGTGGGACTTCCCTGAAGTGAAACAGGCCCTGGCAGCTGCCGGGCAGTTCCTAACTGGCTTGGCCTGGGGTTGCTCCCTGCCTCTTCCAGCGGTTGCAGGGGGCCATTCTATCAAGCTGCTGATGCACTGACTCAAGGATGCTGAATTCTGTTACCAAAAGCTCAACAGCCATCCCTGAGGCCAGATCAGAAAAAAATGAGGACAAGTGGTTGAGGAAAAGGAAATAGATCTATTAATTTTCTGGAAAATGAGGAAAATGGAAGACTCTCACATAAAAGTACCAATTCCTAATCATAGGCAGAAATACAGAGTATTTAAAAGGAGTGCTGTCTGCATCAGAAAACTGCTGCTCAACCACAGTTGATGACTGTGATCCATCTGGAAACAAGTCTTTGCACTCGGCCCAGAACTCTTCCAGTCTATATAGTTCTGCTGAGCCATCTCCTGTAACACCAAGAAAAAGGATATTCCCCTGCCCAACCTGAAACACGTTTTAGTTCTTGAAAAGAGTGAAAATATTTTAAAGAGACAGAAAAGAATTTTCCCATTTTTTTCAGGATGTTCCATGTGTTACACTGACAAACCTGCCCTACCCAGCTGCAGTCCTGAGCTCCGGTAGCTCCTGCCTTCCCTTCTGGAGAGGGCTGCTCTCAGCTGCCACAGGAGGGCGCTGGAGAGGTGGGTTGAAGTGGAGGGGGCGGGGCTGCTCTGCAGGTGCTTCTTGGCTCCACCCCGCTGGATGAACAGCGTGGACTATGACAGATTCTCAGTAACTTCTCTCTGCCTGTGGCCCAGTCAAGAGGTCCAGCTCCCACCCATGCTGCTTCTATCCTATGGATCACTTCCTTTTTGAAAAACATTGAGTTTTCAGGACTATTCTAGTTCTCTTATCATCTGGTCCCTTTCTTTCTAAGCCAAGAGGGGAAGACATGCCGTGGGCTCTAGCCCTACTTTTAGCTTTCCTGCTTCCTGGTGAGTATGTGGCCTTGGTCAACGTTCATGGAGTTGATTTGTTTTTCACAGGGCCTGTACTAAGGTATTCCCATTAATTTCTGTTGCTCCATTGCAGCCATTCAGATAGCTTCCAACTCGGAAGGGAGAATCTTGTCAATCACCAGGAAAACAGGGTCAACTCATGCTATCACTTGTGATATTCAACTAGGTACCAACTACATCCACTGGTACCTCTTCCAGGAGAGCAAGGCCCCACGACGCCTTCTCTATTATGACTTCCTTAACTCTAAGAAGATGGTGGAATCAGAAATCAGTCCAGGGAAGTACAATACTGTTAAAGCCACAGATAAGAGGTTTAAATTGCTACTGACAAATCTAGAAGCAAGCGACTCTGGAGTGTATTACTGTGCCACCTGGATCAGGCACAGTGATTCAGTCCTGCCCTGCACCACAATGAAAACCTTGCTTGTGACTTCTCCTGGTACACAAGATAGACCAGCCCTGTCTCACTTCCTGCCCCTCCTTCACTGAATTCTGAACACAGAGAAACCCTGATCTCAGGTCTTAACCACCCCTGTTACAGCCCACTCCCCTGTCAGCAGCTGCACCCTGTTCCCCCTCCCCCCAGGACTTCCTACAGACTGAGCTGCTTCCTCCAGGCCTCATCCCAGCACTCTGGCTCACAGCTTGGATCTTCAGTTCTTTTAGCCATGGCGGAGGCCTAGTCACGCTGCTGCCTGGGACAGTTCAGGGTCCTGAGAATTGATTTGTAGAGACATTTAGAAAAGCATCCTGGGAAGCTCAGTTGTAATGAATTTATTAATCTAATCATTATTCTGACATCATGGCCAGGAATGGGGCATGTTCACTGTATTTATTATAGGATGAGCAATGCTGTCATTACCGCTAACAGCACCAGGTCTGCATTATACATTTTCAGAGTCCCCTCTTCCCCTCTCCTTTCCAGACACTGTAACTCAGACCGGACTTTCTACACAGAAAATCTTGCTGTGGCTTCTTCTGGTACACAAGATTAGATCAGCCCCTGTCTCACTTCTTTCCCCAACTTTATTTTAAATAGAGAAAACTTCAGCTCTATAGAATCTTCACTTGTAAATCTCACTCCCCTGTCAGCAGCTGCACCTGCCCCACACACCCCTAGGACTTTCATGAAGCCTGAGCTGCCTTTCCCAGGCCTTAGCCCAGCACTCTGACTGACATCTTTGTCCTTTCTGCTCTCCTACGACTGCTGGAGGGCCATTCACTCTGCTTCTTATAACAGTTTAGGGCTCAGATCATTGATCTGTTGAGGGAGACATTTAGAAGAGGTTATGGGAACATTAGCTATACTGAATCATTGATCCAAGTATTGTATGGAGATCTTGGCTGGGAGTGGTGCTAATTCATTGTAATTTTTGGTGGTATCATTACCACTAACAACACTGGGTCTGGGTTATATATTTTGAGTTTCTTCCCTCTCTTTCTAGCTCTCTTCGTCTCTCTCACTTGCCTTTCAGATTTCTCTCTTTCTCTCGTCATACGGTATACAATCAAAATTGTTTTGAAAACAAAATCATTTAAAATAATTCTCTTTTACATTTTTATGTGACCTTTGATGTATAGCTCATTCTTTGTATTTCTGTTTGTACTTTTATATTTTGGTACAGGTTTAATTATTTCACTTTGTTTTATATTTATTTTGAATAAGTTAAACATTTATGTGGATCTGAAGTCAAACTTACAAGAGAAAATGCATGTATAGATTTTTGCTTCCATCCTGGATTTCTCTTCCCTTGTCTCTTCCTCACCTCATGAGTGACTATATTTTTGTCAATTCAGTTGGATATTTTTATTTTTTTCTTACTTAATCAGAATTCTTCACTTTTAAAGAAATATTTTCTTCATCATATCAGCATGGCATATTGTTCCCCTTTAATTTTATACCTGTATTTCTGTTTTGCTATTCTGGCTTTATACACTTCTATCAGCGTTTTGTCTTCTGTTTTCTGACTTTACTTGGATACAGGCCCTAGCTTCCTGATTATATATAAAGAAGCAAATTTCCTTTCTGTTAATACTTTTGCTCATTTATTATTTAATGTTCATATCATTGTTCCATCTGTTTTTTTTTTTAATTTATTTATTTTTTATTGTTAAATCATAGCTCTTTACATTAGTGTAATCAAGGGGTACAATGTGCTGGTTTCATATACAATCTGAAATATTCTCATCAAACTATTCCACATAGCCTTCATGGCATTTTCTTAGTTATTGTATGTAGACATTTGTATTTTGCATTTAGTAAGTTTTGCCTGTACCCATTCGCCTGCATTGTAGGTGTGGCCCCACCCATTGCCCTCCCTCCACTACAACCTCCCCCTTCCCTTCCCCTCCCTTGGCCCTTTCACCATATTCTTGTGCTATAGTTGGGTTATAGCCTTTATAAGAAAGCTATAAATTAGCTTCATAGTAGGGCTGAGTACATTGGATACTTTTTCTTCCATTCTTGAGATACTTTGCTAAGAAGAATATGTTCCAGCTCCATCCATGTAAACATGAAAGAGTTAAAGTCTCCATCTTTCTTTAAGGCTGCATAATATTCCATGGTATACATGTACCACAATTTGCTAGTCCAGTCATGTGTTGATGGGCCCTTGGGCTTCTTCCATGACTTAGCAATTATGAATTGGGCTACAATAAACATTCTGGTACAGATGTCTTTGTTATATTGTGATTTTTGGTCTTCTAGGTATATACCTAGTAAAGGAATTATAGGATTGAATGGCAGGTCTATTTTTAGGTCTCTAAGTATTCTCCAAACATCCTTCCAAAAGGAACATATTAGTGTGCATTCCCACCAGTAGTGTAGAAGTGTGCCCTTTCCTCCACATCCATGCCAACATCTCTGGTTTTGGGATTTTGTTATGTGGGCTACTCTTACTGGGGTTAGGTGATATCTCAAAGTAGTTTTGATTTGCATTTCTCTGATGATTAAGGATGATGTGCTTTTTTTCATGTGTTTGTAGATCGTATGTCTGTCTTCTTTAGAGAAGTTTCTCTTCAAGTCCCTTGCCCACCCTGAGATGGGATCACGTGTTCTTTTCTTGATAATACATTTGAGTTCTCTGTGGATTCTGGTTATTAGACCTTTATTGGAGGTATAACCTGCAAATATTTTCTCCCATTCTGAGGGCTGTCTGCTTGCTTTACTTACTATGTTCTTGGCTGTGTAGAAGCTTTCTAGTTTGATCAGGTCCCGGTGTATTTTTGATACTGCTTCAATTGCCTGGGGAGTCCTCCTCATAAAGTATTTACCCAGGCCGACTCCTTCAAGAGTTTTCCCAGCACTTTCTTCAAGTATTTTTATAGTTTCATGTCTTAAGTTTAAATCTTTTATCCAGTGAGAGTCTATCTCACCAGTTAATGGTGAAAGGTGTGGGTCCAGTTTCAATCTTCTACAGGTTGCCAGCCAGTTCACCCAGAACCATTTGTTAAATAGGGAATCTTTTCCCCACTGGATGTTTTTAATTGGCTTGTCAAAGATCAAATAACGGTAAGTAGCTGGATTCATCTCTTGGTTCTCTATTCTGTTCTAGACATCTCCTTCTCTGTTTTTGTGCCAATACCATGCTGTTTTGATCACTATTGATTTATAGTACAGTTTCAGGTCTGGTACCGTGATTCCTCCTGCTGTGTTTTTATTGCTGAGTAATGTTTTGGCTATTTTAGTTTTTTTCTGATTTCATATAAAACAAAGTATTATTTTTTCAAGATCTTTAAAATATGACAATGCAGCTTTAATAGGTATTGCATTAAATTTATATATTGCTTTGGGCAGTATAGACATTTTAACAATGTTGATTCTTCCCAGCCATGAGCATGGTATGTTTTTCCATTTGTTAACATCTTCAGCAATTTCTTTCCTTAAAGTTTCATAGTTCTCTTTGTAGAGATCTTTCACGTCCTTTGTTAGGTATACTCCCAAATATTTCATCTTCTAGGAAAGACCACTTGCACCTTGAATTCCTAGTCATAGTTCTAAGGCTCACTCTAGCTGAATGGAGTGAGCTCACTCTTACAAAAGCCCTATAAATGCAAGAGAGGTAGGTGGAGCTTACTTCCTAGGCTCCACCCCTGCTAGGTATGGAATTGGCTTTCCTGGAACCTGCTGAACTCCTCTCAGGAGTCAGAAGAAAGGAGAGTGCAAACATGAGCAGTTAAGCTGGAGGAATGTGCTATGTCATACCCATTGATTTGATCCAGGACTCTTACCCCTAGCAGTTATGACCTAGGTGTCCTGAATAACCTTAGAAAGTAACTGGGGAAATTTTGACATTTGCATAAAGGAAAAGAAATTATAGGTCACAGCAGTGCTATGTGTATACTCATGTCCAGGAAGTACACTGTTACCCAGACTTGCATCAGTTATGAAACCCTTTCTCTAGGGCTGCAATATGACCTTTGTGGGTCACCATTTTTGCCTTCATGGTCCCCTTCCTCCATAAAAAGTATTACGAATTATATTTTATTACTGAGTTGGTATTGATGGGATTCAGGACATGCTACCCCAAAATATTGTACCTTAGCCTATGAGAAAACAGCAGAAGTGGGAAGGTCCTTCTCCTCTTCTCCTCACCCTACTCCCCCAAATGGGTCATAAAAGAATTCTCTGACCTTTCTTTGAAGAAAATCTTCATTCCAGAAGCACCCCTCCTACTCCCAAAGAAAAGAATGTCCTTATCTCTGGAGACATAGGCGTACAATGAAGAATCTAGACAAACAGGCCTTGCTAAGGCCCCAGTTTATTACCCTTAGAGCACAGTTTTTGTTCTCCAATAATACTTCTGCACAATTGTGTGTAAAGATACATAGTTTTCTCTTTGGATCTTTGTTTCTGAAAGCTCCCCTGTCACAAAAAACATATTAAATAAATTTGTATGCTTTTCTCTTATTTGTCTTTTATTGTAGGTGCCTCACCCATGAACTTTGTGATATGTGAGAAATCTTCCCCCCTATAGTATAAAGATAACTAAATTAATCTTATATATTAAAATACTGTCCTCTAGTTTAAAAAGAAATGAAAGCATTTTCATAGGTCCTTAAAGTTATTACGTGTTCTAGGCACTGTACCAGCAATGCCTGATGGATAGGCCCGCCATGACTTTATTCCCAATGCACAAAAGAAGAAAACCTTTTGATTTCCTCATCACCAAGAATTTTATCTTCTTTATGTTGGCTGTGGCATTTTCTGATAATCTCAGTTTTTATGGAGCTTGGTTTACCATCTTGCTTGTGAAAACCCAAGTTGTCTATTGCTTACCTGACAGAATGAGGAATCCAGTGACCACCAGGGCCATAAAATGCTACGGGCAAGATGGAGGCATAACAGAGATGACCTAAAATGATTAGCCAGGCTCACAAAAGGGCAGAGAGGGAAGTGTTCTGTGCAATGCTCAGGTGTTGAAGTTATTCTGTCATTGAATGAGGAATAGGGAAGCCTAAAATAGTCCTGATAGCCTGCACCCTTTCCTCTTTTCTGTTAAGCTTCTACAATTTTGGGTATGTTTGTCCTGTTATAGAAAATTTAACCATAACCAGGTTAGGTTGTGCTGTAGTAACTAGCAATGCCAAAATCTCAGGGTTTAAAACAACAGAGATCTGATGGGTGTGGTGTCTTATACCTGCCAGCTACAAAGGGAGGCTGAAGTGGGAGGAGTTCCATAGTTAGAGGGTACTGGGAGGTGGGATGGCTCCACTGCACTCCAGCCTGGGCCACAGAGTGAGACCCCATCTCTAGTAAAATAAAATAAAATAATATAATATAGAAAAACAATGAATATTTATTTTGTATTTGTTCTTCATGTCCTTTTTTTTTTTTTTGAGACAGAGTCTCACTATGTTGCCATCAACATGGCGTCACAGCTCACAGCAATCTCAAACTCTTGGGCTTAAGTGATTCTCTTGTCTCAGCCTCCCAAGTAGCTGGGGCTACAGGCACCCATCACAACTTCCAGCTGTTTTTTTGTTTGTTTGTTTGTTTGTTTGTTTTTTGTAGTTGTCATTATTGTTTAGCTGGCCCGGCCAGGTTGGAACTCACCAACCCCAGTGTATGTGACCCGTGCCCTAACCACTGAGCTACGGGCACCAAGCCTCTACATGTCCTCCTTGGGGTCCTCACTCAGGGACCCAGGTGGATAAAGTGGCAGCCACCTGCAATGGGGACACCAGTGGTGGCGGGAAGGAGGGAAATGTGGAGTCTGGCAGGTTGTGAATTGGCTATAGAGACTGCCCCCTGGAACTGACCCTGTAACTTCCACTTACTTTTCTTTGCCTTCCAACACTCATTAAGAAGGTGAGACGTGCAAGTCCACCATGTTTCCAGAGGGGACGAGTGAGATTATGAGTGCCCGCCCTGATTACTATAATAATTTTAACTCCTCCCTGTTTTTTCTTTAATTTTCACAAACCCTATATATGGCAACTAATAGTTCCATTCTAGGGTTAAGGAAACAGCCTAGGACCCTGGGGACAGTAAAGCACCCACCGGCAAAGCTGCTGGTGACACCTTGTGGCCGCCAAGAAGCACCACCCAGAGCCATCCCAGCACTGGCAAGGCCTGCTGGGCTGAGCACCTTCTGCAATGAGGCCTTGGGATTAGAAAGGGCCTAGGGGTCCCTGGAGGGCAGAAAGCCTTCTTGATATGGCATCCAGGGGACATGGGCTCTTTCAGTAGTAAAAGGAATGTGACCTCATTTTCCGCTTCCAGCCAGTTAAGCAGGGCATATCGTGATGTGTGGTAATCTGCATAATAAAATCTCTGTGCACATGCGTGTGAAGTATGGGTAATGACATTGCATCATGTCCGTCCCAAAAGCTAAGTGAAAGAAGCTAGATACAAAAATATGACTACAGATGGCAGTTTTAAAAGAGAGAGAGAGAGAGAGTGTGTGTGTGTGTAGCAAGTATGAATCCATCCACAAACAATATAAGCAAGAAATATTTAATACCAGCTGGGTGTGGTGACTCACGCCTGTCATCCTAGCACCATGGGAGGCTGAGGTGGGTGGATTGCTTGAGCTCAGGAGTTCAAAACCAGCCTGAGCAAGAACAAGACCCCATATCTACTAAAAATAGAAAAAAATAATCAGGCATTGTGGTGGGCATCTGTAGTCCTAGCTGCTTGGGAGGCTGAGCCAAGAGGATTGCTCAAGGCCAGGAGTTTGAAGCTGCTGTGAGCTATGACACCACAGCACTCTACCCATGGAAACAGAAAGATTCTGTCTCAAAGAGAGAGAGAGAGAGATTGATTTAATTCCTTTATGTTCTTTGAATCAATTTAAGTTTTTCTGACTCTGAGCCCTCACTCATTCTAATGAAAATTTACCCTCAGCTATTTTTAGGGCTTCCCATTGCCACAGTTGTTCTGGGGTCCCAAAACATTGGGGTGCTGCTGTAATTTTGGCCCCCTGATACAGCCTCTTCTAGTCCACATGGGACCCGCGGGCTCTAGCATCTGGCTGGGGAGCAAGAATCCTGGTGGGCCTGGGACACTCTTCCTCAGAGGCACCCTCTGAAGTGCCACCCCCAAAGTCCTGCCGCTCCTCTTCTCCCCCTTCATCCCTAACTCTCTGCCACCTTAAGACCCCACTCCCACTGCCCCCCTTCAGTTACTTCTTCAATGGGTTTAAGTTTTCCAAAAGGAAGAAGTGTATTAGCTTTGCCAAAATACTTGAATAAAGAAATACCAGCAACATGGAAAATAGATGACTTAAAAATCATCCTGCTACAACTCCCAGAAGTGCTGAGCTTTTAAGGAGAAAAAAAGGAAAAGGGACAGAGAAAGCACCAGGAATCAAGTCCAGAGCCCAGACTTCATTTCCCTTTGGGATGTAATGAAGCAATGGTGAGTAAAGACACAGGTAAAACAGTGAGTAAATCTAAAAAGAAAATTATAAAACTAATTTAGGGTATATAAAAATGAGATGGGACTAAAAAACTGAATAACAATAATATATAAGATGGGAAGGTGATGATCTAACTTAATATTTTGATGCCATTGAATTTTGTAGGAGGGGAATAAAGATAGTGGTTCACTTTATATTTTGTAATGCCAAGTATACATGTTTGAAGTTTAGGATATCCATTAAAATAATAAAAACTGAGTGCACCTTAAGAAGGCCTAGCTTCCCATCTGAAAAAGGGAGGTGTAGGAAAAATACAGAGAATAACACATGAATTAAGAGTCAGGAAGAAATCTGCTGTCCATACATATGTGTATGCTGTGCATAAATATGTGTAAGGAATTATTAATAACCACCTCCTAATGTTACGGTGATTATTTATGAAGAGTGAGGTTCTAGGTGAGTTTTATTTTCTTTTTCATAGGATAACCAGCTTCCCAAAAGGCCCTCAATAAACCCACCTCCTGTTGTTTACATCCTTTGTGGGCTTCTCCCACACTGTAACTGACCAGTAGAATACACCAGAAGTGATGGTTTATCAATTCCTATTTAGGCCACAAAAGGCTGTGGCTTCCGTCTTGGGTTCTTCTGTCTTTCTCTCAAATCATTTGCTATTGGTGGGAATTTTGTCCTGAGCAACCCTTCAAGAAGCCCACCTGCATGAGTGGAGTTTGGGAGTTCAACAGCTGCTTGAGTGAGCTTAGAAGCAGATCCTGCAGCCTCGGTCAAGCGTTCAGATGACAGCAGCCCTGGCAACATCCCAACTGCAGCCTCCTGAGAATCCCTGAGTCAGAAACACCCAACTAGGCTGCTTCAAGTCACTGCAAGATAATAAATGTTTATTGTTTAAGCTGCTAGGTTTTAGAGATAATCTGTACATAGTAATAAATAACTAATACAATACTTTTTCTGTAATTTTCAAATTCTATATAAAGTACATATACTGCTTACAACCAGAAAAAAAAAAATGTGTTAAATGATCAATGAAGAAAATCTCTAATTCCAATGTGATAAAGAGCAACCTGTTTCATCGTCTTGTTACCCTCATCTATATCAACTTACATCTGTGGGATGAGACCCCAGCTACATGCCAGAGAGGCCTGAATAGGCTCTGCTCTTAATTTTGGTTTTGTCAAACACATGGCCTTTTGAAACATACCCAAAAAGGAGAAGATCCTTTTCATGTGATTCAGGTCTTGTAAATATTGTGAAAAATCAAGTAATTTCATCAGGAAATTGGACAACTCTTAAACTTGGTTAATGGACTCAAATAGTGTATAAGCTAACAAATATCATTTGATTCCAATATACTAGCTACATGGTGTTCACAGAAGATTTTCAGAGATCAGGGACATACATTCTTCTTTTGAAGGCCAATGGACCTTGAACAAAGTGTGGCATGGTGGGAAGAGTCCCTGCGTCTGAAGCCTTCCCTCTGTTGGAACCCACTTTCCTCATCTGTAAAACACTCACGTTGAAATATGTTACATCTAATGATGCTAAATATCTGTTGACCAGCAGTCCTGCTTTAACCAGCCCTTGAATTCTGGCTCTTCTAAGACAAGCCCCTCAAAGCCAGTCTGAGCCTCCTACAAGACAGGCCTCCTGCTGCCCAGTATGGAAGCCACTAGGTACAGGTGGCTACTTAAATTCAAACTAATTTAAATGAACTACAATTAAAATTGAGTTGTCTTTTTTTTTTTTCCTGTAATCACCCGTGGCCAGTGGCAATGTATGGCACAGCTCGAAGCTAGGGCACTTGCACCATCAAAGAAAATTCTGTGGGACAGCTGCTCTAGGCCTCGCCTCTCCAAGCATCAGCACCAAAAGCACCAGCAACACCTGGGAGCCCTCGGCCATATAGGATCATGCACCCCTGTCCCCAGATGCAATTCATTCTCAATGCACCCTGCATGTGTGAGGGTTTTATTGCTTTTGTTTTTGTTTTTGAGACAGTCTCAATTTGTCACCCTTGGTAGAGTGCTATGGCTCTACCATATGTAATGGTAATGTAATGGTAATTTTCAAGTAATGGCTCTCATAGCTCTCAGCAACCTCAAACTTTTGTGCTCAAATGATTCTCTCTCCCACCCCCACCCCGCCTTTTTTTTTTTTTTTTAAAGAGGAAGGTTTTATTCAGTCGGCAGCAGAGAAAGGCAGAGAAGAATTCAAAATGACTGTTCTCCCGGACTGGCTTGGTCTTTCCCTTTTTATCTCCAGACAAAAAGTTCTAGCCCACAGGTACCTTTCTCATTGGTCAGTTTGAATCAAGCAGGAGAAGCTGGCTCTAGCTCTTACAAAACCTCTGGATTTTATAGAAACTGAACCAAGAGTTAGTTTACAGGTCCCAGAAAGTATACAAATTCCTAAGAGCTGAGTCACCATAGGAAGGACCTCGCCTGTGTATCACTTGGGGTCTCCTTGAGAAGACATCTGTTCTTTTAGACCTTACTTTTTCTGGGTATCCTCCCTCCCCCCTTTTGAGACTCCATACATATTTTAATTTGGGGTCTCAATATCAGCTTGCTCCTGTAGGAGCCAGTAGTGTTTTATATGATCTCACTCTGTTATTAATTTGCAAGACTAGCTCCAAGGTCAAGGGATTCTCTTGCCTCAGCCTCCCAAGTAGCTGGGACTACAGGTACCCGCCACAACACCAGGGTATTTTTAGACACTGGTCTCACTCTTGCTCAGGCTGGCCTTGAACTCCTGAGCTCAGGCAATCCACCTCCTCCACCTCTCAGAGTGCTAGGATTAGAGGCGTTCGCCACCGGCCAGGCCTTTGCGCGTGTGAGTTTGAGAAGGCCCTTGTAGGAAGGCATTCTCCACTGACTGGGTGGCTGGAAGGGCAGAGTGGTGGCTGATGTGTGGCCTCTGCGGTGGCACT
The DNA here is from genome assembly GCA_963574355.1 of Loris lydekkerianus. Taxonomy (NCBI): domain Eukaryota; kingdom Metazoa; phylum Chordata; class Mammalia; order Primates; family Lorisidae; genus Loris; species Loris lydekkerianus. The sequence goes on along the minus strand of CAUYPK010016085.1, from coordinate 14,395 downwards.
CCATGGACTCAGCCTGGCTCTCTTTTTTTGATTGTGGGACCTTAGGCACATTCTTTAAAGGTTTCGTGGCCACAGCTTCCTTATTGGTAAAACAGTACCTATATCCATAGGAAAATCTATAACAAGATAACAGTGATCACGGTGGCTATCAGACACCTAATAAATGCTCTTTGTGCTTTCTGGAGTCCACCAGGTTTAAGGCTCCAAGTCTTGAGCTCCAACGCAGACGACCGACCCAGCGCGGCTCTTCCTCTCTCTGTCACAGGGTGGCGCTGTGGCCCTAACGTCCTCGCCTACCTCAAAGGAAACCAGAAATTTGCAGAGACGTCCCGCGTCTGTTTCGGATTACCAGGCACGACCGGGCAGCCGGAGGCTGATCCAAGCATTCATCTGGCAGATAATGGAAAGCCAGGCCTCAGCTTTGTGCCCAGTTGGAATGCAAAAGTAAGGGCAGCACAAAGGAATGAATGAGGACTGTGTGAAAGTCCTCGAAGTGGTTCCTGTCCGAGAGCCGGGGGAGGGAAGTTTAGGGTTTTCTACGTCGGCTGCTCAGTGATTTGGGAATGTGTCTTCCTACACGTTCCAGTCGCTGCCCTTTGCTGGCCAGTCGCGCGCATGCGTGTGTGTTTGTGTGTGTGTGTGTGTGTGTGTGTGTGTGTGTGTGTGTGTGTGAGAGAGAGAGAGAGAGAGAGAGAGAGAGAATGGGGGCTGGGTTGGGGATTTTTTCGGGAGTCTATTTCTAGAGTTTCTCTGACTTTGGCCTACTTCGCAGTCACCTGGGGGGCTAGACTGCTGAGCCCTGCTCCTAGTGTTTCAGTTCACTGAGAGGTTGGGGGCGACCTGATAATCTGCATTTCAAACAAGTTCCCCAGTGACTGAGGCTGCTGGTCCAGAGACTGCCCTTTGGGAACCGCTGCCCTAAACTCCTGAGAAGCCCCTGGAACAAATTATATACTCTTAGTTCAAGAGAAGGCCACTACTCAAAGGCAGCTACTCCAACCCCACACCCATGTGACCCCTCAGCACTCTCAAGAACCCCTTAAGGCACCCCTAGCCCACATATGGGTACTTTGCAGTCTGGATTCAGCGTGGACAGGAAAGATGGCTGAGGGGCTCAGAGCCAGGAAGAGCTGGGAGCCAGGGTTATTCCCAGGTGAAGCCCCCCCTAGCTGTTAACTCAGAATTCTTGCTCTGTCCCAAGAAGGGTGATCAAGGCACTAAACCTGCAGATTTTGTTGCCAGTCCAAAGCAGGGTCATTTTCTTCCAGAAATAGATGCAGACAGCAGAGGTCTGGATAATTTTGTGGAGTACATTGGATGTTTCAGAAGAAGTGCAGATGGGACCCCTCCCTGGTGGTTGATATGGACTGACTGGAACTCTCCTCACCAGAAGGGGAGACCTAGGGAATGGCCTAGGTGCCATCTCTGAGCTTCTTGGGCACGAGGGCCTCTGCATATGTGGTGCTGATCCCAGACTACCTGGTAAGGACCTGTGAGCTTGGCCATTGTTTCAAAAAAGGGTGTGTGCACCACTTGTGAAACACCAGGTGCAACACCAAGCTTTCCTGGGCTGCAAAACCAAAGGCTTTCCCTGATAGGCCACAGGAGCCCACACCCTCCTAAGGGAGAAGGCACAGCTTCAGAAGCCAGTCCATGCATCAGGCCTTCTGTGCAGCAGCCAGACTCTGGGCCTCCTCTGACTTACCCTAAAACAGAGTTTCCTGGAGAGCTCAGTGAGCCCACTGTGGCCTACAGGGTGAGTAAGGGGACCCAGAAGCTAATTTTTTTTAATTCAAATAATTTTTAAAAAATAATTTCCTTTTAAAGGTTGAGGTGAAAATGAAGTGAATGTGATGAAAGTGAAGTGAGTGGATTTAGAGAAAAATAATAGGTTATAGAATAAGTGCTTATCTGAAGTTCAGGAAACACTGCTGGCAGAATTTACTCATGTGAAAGCACAGATGAGCAGTAAGGATTTCACTGGAGATTTCAGAAGGGGTCTTTCTATAGCACAGCCACGGCCCACACGGCCAGGACATCTCACAGGAATCATTTCTGTTCCTGCCAAGTGCAACACAACCACACAGTTCTGGATCTTTTTACTACCTGTTTTTCTGCCACAAAGTTCCAAACTCCTGGCTCCATCTAGCAACCCTGCCCACCACCATCTCAAGCCTTTTCCCTTTATTATGAAGAAGATTGAGCTCTCCCCCAACTTCTGCCCCAGACCTTGGAGTTGATGAAAGCTTGTAAAGTTTATATGTAGAGATCAGCATATGCCATTTAAGACCTTTTTTTTTTTTTTTTTAAATCATTTTATTGGCTTGGCGCCTGTAGCTCAGGAGCTAGGGCGCCAGCCACATACACCAGAGCTGGCAGGTTGGAATCCAGCCCAGGCCTGCCAAAAAACAATGACAATTACAATGAAAAAATAGCTGGGCCTTGTGGTGGGCATCTGTAGTCTCAGCTACTTGGGAGGCTGAGGCAAGAGAATCGCTTAAGCCCAACAGGGTAAGGTTGCTGTGAGCTGTAATCCCATAGCACTCTACCAAGGGCAACATAGTGAGACTCTGTCTCAAAAAAAAAAAAAAAAAAAAAATCACTTTATTAGTGAAGATTGTAATGCGAAATAGTGCAACTACTTTGAAAACAGTTTCTTAAAATGATAAACATGTGCATACTATTTATGCTATTCCACTCCTAGGTACTGTATTTGCCCAAGACAAGTGCAAATATATGCCCATACAAAGACCTGTGCACAAATATTCACAGAAACTTTCTTCATAATGGCTAAAAACTAAAAACAACCCAAATGTCTACCAACAAGTGAAGGGATGAATAAATTGAGGTGTATAAATTCAACAAAATACTCTCAGCAATAAAACAAGAAATTGACTATGGGTATATTCAATGGTAGGTATGAATAGCAAAATGAGTTCCAATTGAACAACAATTGAGTAAAAGAAGCCAAGCAAAAGGAATATATACTGTATGACTGTATTCATATAAAATTTCTTCACTAATTCATGGTGACAGACAGCAGACCGCTGGTTGCCTGGGGATAGGGTGATAGGAGAAACATGATGAAAGGAGGACTGATTGCAAAGGAGACTTTTGTGGAGCAGTGGGTGTGTTCATTTCCTTATGTCAAACTTTTCAACTGTTCATTGTAAATATATGCAGTTTATTGCATATCATCTATATACCAACAAAGTTCTTAAAAATAGTAATGTAACTCAACAATAACAAAACACACAATGAAGTAAAAAATGTTCCAAAGACATTTTATCCAAGCAAGATAAGAAATAAGCACCTGAAATGATCTCCAAAACCATTAGACATTAGGGATATGCAAGTTAAAATCACGTGAGCGGCTCGGTGCCTGTGGCTCAAGTGGCTAAAGCACCAGCCACATACACCTGAGCTGGCGGGTTCGAATCCAGCCCCGGCCCGCCAACAACAATGACCTGGCAAAAAATAGCCAGGTGTTGTGGCAGGCACCTGTAGTCCTAGCTACTTGTGAAGCAGAGTCAGGAGAATCATTTGAGCCCAGGCGTTGGAGGTTGCTGTGAGCTGTGATGCGACAGCACTCTACCTAGGGCGATAGCTTAAGGCACTGTCTCAAAAAAAAAAAAATAGCCGGGAGTTGTGGCAAGTGCCTGTAGTCCTAGCTACTTGGGAGGGTGAGGCAAGAGAATCGTTTAAGCCCAAGAGTTTGAGGTTGCTGTGAGCTGTGAAGCCACAGCACTCTACTGAGGGTGACATAGTGAGACTCTGTCTCAAAAAAAAAAAAAAAAATCACAGTGAGATATGCACACCCATCAAAATGGCTACAATCAGAAAACTTTACCATACTGAGTTCAAGTTTTTTTGGTTTTTTTTTGAGACAGAGTCTCAAGCTGTCACCCTAGGTAGAGTGCTATGGCATCACAGCTCACAGCAACCTCAAACTCTTGGGCTTAAGCAATTCTCTTGCCTCAGCCTCCCAAGTAGCTGGGACTACAGGCACCCACCACAACGCCCGGCTATTTTTTTGTTGTTCTTGTTGTTGTCATTGTTGTTTGGCAGGCCTGGGCTGGATTCCGATCCACCAGCTCTGGTGTATGTAGCTGGTGCCCGAGCTGCTAAGCTACAGGCACCAAGCCCAAGTTCAAGTTTTGAAAAGGACATGAAATTATTGGAACTTTCATACTTTCTATAGAATGCAAAATTGCACAGACAATTTGACAATTCCTCATAAAATTATATATATACTTAGTATTAATTTATAACTCAGCAATCTTATACCTAGGTATTTACACAAAATAAATTATATTCATATAAAAACTTGTACATGAAGGTTTATAGTCACTTTATTCATATTTGTCAAAAATTATGAACAAAGCAAATGTCTTCCAAGTTGTGAATGGGTAAACAAACTGTGATATATTGATGTGATAGAATGCTACTCAACAATGAAAAAGGAGTGAACTACTGATACATGAATGAACATGAATGAACAACATGAATGAATCTCAGAATAATCAGGAGCCAGACTCAAAAGGCTAATACTATAGTTTCCCATTTATATGACATTCTGGAAAAGGCAGTTCCATAGTGATCAGTGCTTGCCAGGGTTTGGGTAGAGAATGGTGGACTATAAAGGTTTTTTCTTTTTCAGGTGATGGAATTCTGTGAATCCCGATAGTAGTGGTGGTTAAACAATTATCTGCATTTGTCAGAATTTGTAGAGCTGTACACCACCAAAGGGAGTGAATTTTACTCTCTGTAAAAAAAAAAAAAAAAGTGTAAAAATGATAATTCATGTTGTTCTAGAAATTTCAAATGAAATTTGAAATATAGAAGTATAGAAAGGAAAAAGTACAAGGGCCCTTTCCACATATCTGACACAGAGCTTGGAGCCTTCTCCCCAGAGCTAATCACTGCTAGCAGTTCACTGAGCATCCTCTCCAACTATTTCCTATGAACACACATGAATTTAGGTAGAGGTTGTGTTTTTACAGGAATGGGCTTATATCGTACGTCTGGTTTTGCTACTATATTGTGCAGTGTTGTGAGGGCCTTGGAGAAATGAAGTTTAACCCCAATGTTTAATTTGACATAATTTGTTCCTTTTCAAGTGAATATAAATGAATATGCTGTCCCTATGCCACGGGCTCTGGGTCTAAGCCAAATCAGGTAATGACTCTTAAAGAAAACATAAAGCTAACTACTCATCTCCTCATTTTATTAGCTTCTCCCTGGGGGTGACAGTGGATATGCTGTAGGGAGGGAGGCTCAGACATCCCTCCAGAGCTGGGGTGTGGGAACATCTTTGGGAAAGCCTAATTAACCACTGGCAGAGGCTGACTGTGACCAGGGTGAATAGAGCCAATGTCATTTTTCTAAGGTAAGAAAGAAAGTTTTTATTAACACAGCAGAACATTTTAAGTCTCTTCTTTGGGAACCTGTGATGTACTTGCTTTGCCTTCATAGAGTCTAAGTCATGTTCTGTCCTCATGGGGAACTGGCCATGTGGTGCGGAAGGAGACCAGGCCCTGCAGTACAGCAAACTGGGCTGGAAGCTCAGCCCTCAACTTTGCCTGCTGGGTGACCTTGGCAAGCCACATGATCTTCGCCCTTAGCTTCCACAGGCTTGTGGTGTAGGTTCATAATGCAACCATGGTAATAAGTGGTTGCCACTCAGTGGCCCTGCGGGAAGCTAATTTTACTACTGTCCTATTATTATTACTTTCTGTTGAGGCCACTGATCTCAGGTCTGAGAAAGATTCAACCTCTCTCTTGGGGACTTAGAGTGGCTGTTCCGGAGGTCTTGCCAACAGCCTCTCCCTCCCCCAAAGGCAGTTGGGACCCCTCTCAACTCTCAGTTCAGTGCCAACAGACAGCTAAAACCTTCAGTGACATCTTGGCTAGTGGGGCCTGTATTGATTTTGTTCTTAAAGCCTTTCAAGTAGCCGCTGCCCCTGTGATCTCACTGCAATGCCCAGTTACAAAACCCACCAGCTTCCATGAACAGCTGCTGGAGACTAGTGTGCTTCTAGAAAGAAACCCAGGCCCCAGGGTCTCCAGAATCAACCATGTGTTTTTTTGTTTGTTTGTTTGTTTTTTATTGTTAAATCATAGCTGTGTACATTAGTGCAATCCCCTGTTCAACCTTGTGTTTATCTCAAAATCTCCAAGGTCTCCGAGCTCAGCATTTTTGCCAGGTCATTTAGTGCCTACACAGATAGTGGCTGAGGAATGTAGTCTAGGGCCTCCTGTCTCTTCACCTTTCTTTCAACTGCCCGGTAACAAATATTGATCAGGTGTGCACAGAGCTACACATAGTGTTCCCCCAGATCTTTTACAGTCCAGCACTACTTATTGGCCAGGTCATTGGTAAACAAAAGGAAAGCAACCTTCGCCAGGTCCCTGTCTCCATTCTTAACAAAATTTAAACCAGGTCAATTTTTCTGGCCTGGCTCACCCTTTAACTCCTATTGTAGCTGAACTGTTTGCTGATCCTGGTGGCTCAGCCAGGGCCTGGGAAGGCAGGTGGCCCTGCTGGGAGCCTTTAGATGGGTTGCTGCTCCAGCCTCAGCACTAACTGGACATGTAGCCTTCAGACAAGTCACTTACTACCTCTGGGGGATGTTTTCATTTTTATTACTTATCATTTCCTAACTTTTGTGGAAATGAGACTATAGCCTAAAATTCCACACTAAATGAACAAACCTCTTCCAGAAGTTTTTGCAGCAGCCCACACTCTGGTGTTGTAAATTGGGGTGTAAATCTGCTTGTGAATTGGGGTCTGCCCACATCTAGAAGGCAGATAGTTAACATAGATGGTTGGAACAGAGAGGTATTTCCATCCTCGGAGGACCTGGCTAGGCAGGAAGGTCAGCTGAGAGAATAGAAGAGATATGAAAAGGGGTGGAACGTGGAGCTAATAGGCTCATCCTGGGGTCAGGGCCACCCGTGGGGATGGGTGAAGAAGACGTGAGAATCCCAGTAACCTACAGCCACAGAACCTAGCACTGGCTGAGCTAGGCAGAAAGGAACTTACAGAGAGGATATTGGGTAGCCGTAGAATGACAGGAAGACAGAACTGGGTCTGCAAAATGGGGAAGAAAAAGGGAGGTCGTAGAACCAGAGCCCAGGTCACAGTCCTGGAGGCAGCTTGTTCTGGCATCACTGCCTGTCGGGTCTGGATATGGTGGCCACCCCTGTGGGGACAGCCAAACTAGATTTCCTTCCCATTTGATGGCCTATACAGGTGCATCCAGTAAGCCAAGTCCTAACCACAAACAAACCTGCAAGAGAGAGCGCTTGACCTCAGCAGTGGTCACTCATGTTGAAAGGAATTGTTAGAAACCCAGGAAGAGGCTGGGCAGGCACAAATTCAACAAATGTGCCTTGGAACCGAAGGCCAGTCAGTCTCTGACTCTGTGCTGGCCAATCAGAGATGGAGGCATTCAAGGGCAAAAGGGGCTCCTGCCCTAAAACCAGAAAGTTATAGGGTATCTAGGAGACAGCAACTGGCGCTCTCAGAGAAAGCTTCATGCCAGCGATTCTCAGTCAAGGACAATGTGGTCAATGTCTAAAGACATTTGAGACTGTCAGCACTTGGGGGAGGGGTGCTACTGGATCTAGTGGGTAAAGGCCAGGGCTGCTGCAATGCACAGGACAGCCCCACACCCCCAACAGAGACTCGTCCCAGCTAAAATGTCAACAGTGCTGAGGTTGGGAAACCCTGCTTTATCCAGAGGCCATCACAGGTCAACTCACCAGGCATGTCTGCACACAAAGGACAACAGCCGGGCCACTCAGCCAGAAATTATGGGGAGACTCTACTTCTGCGTGTGTGGAAAGGGCAAAGCAGGAGACTCTACTTCTACATATGTGGAAAGGGCAAAGCAGGGCCCCCATTAGAAGTGACTAGAGCTTCTGGGTGGGTTAGAAAGACTGAGACTCAGGGACAAGGACTCCTAGAGATTCGCTTACAAACTCAGCTAGCATTCAGGATGCTGGAACAGGCAGATACTAGATGTGCACCGGGCCTCTAGGAAGGCTGGGAGTCTGGGATTGGCTGCGCCCAGAGGTGGGGTGCTGGGGAGGAAGACACATGAAGGGTAAGGACCCAGGCGGCATGAGCAGTTTCTAGTCAGGCCTCACAACCAACCACAACTCAGTCCTTGAGTCCTGCTCCTCAGTTAAGTTGCCTTCTCCTTAAACACACAGTGAGGGTGGGGCAAGAGGAACAAATTGAGATCTCAAAGGAGGCAGGAGTTTGTGTAATTGGGAAATCAGACCAAAGCTATTTGTTTTCATAAAGCAACAGGCATAAACTAAAGCTCAGCATAATCTTCTTGGTTGGTGGGATATTATTGAGAAACCTGATAGAGATTTAATTTCTCCAAGTTCTGTCTAATTTCTGATAGACCCCCCAGAGGTGCTAATTTTCATGGAATAGTTTATGTTGGTAAAATGTTTTCATTTTTCTAAAGCAAGTTTTCGTGTGTCAGCAACCCCGAGAGGTGAGCATTAGCAGGTCCGTCTGATAGGCCAGGAGACGGAGGGCAGGCGACTTGCCTTGACTGTCCTGCTGCCTGTGTTCTTCTGCAGGAAACCTTTATGGGGGCTCCGAGGGGCACTCAGGCACCTGGGGCTGGGTACTTTCCCCTCTTTGCTGTTTTCCTTTATGGAGATGAGCATCTCACCGCCTCCTGGCTGCCTTCTCCTTCTATTCCGGCTTGGCATAATTTCTCCTCTGGGGAAAAGTAACCTCTTAGCAGCCATCTACTTATAATTTCTCTCACATGGCAAGGAGCTGGCTTGAACCAAAGGAGAAACTTGCCTTTACCTGGAAGCCCCTTCAGCAGCCCTGACCAGAAAGTCCCAGGAATCGGCTCCCCTCTAAGGAACCAGAGATCATCCTATACTTCATTTCCCTAAATTGGTGTTAATTGCCATTGTGGACGTTTGCTTGTTCCACTTTTTTTTTTTTTTTTTTGAGACAGAGCCTCAAGCTGTCACCCTGGGTAGAGTGCCGTGGCATCACAGCTCACAGCAACCTCCAACTCCTGGGCTCAAGCAATTCTCCTGCCTCTGCCTCCCAAGTAGCTGGGACTACAGGTGCTCGCCACAAGGCCCGGCTATTTTTTGGTTGCAGCCGTCATTGTTGTTTGGCGGGCCCGGGCTGGATTTGAACCTGCCAGCTCAGGTGTATGTGGCTGGCGCCTTGGCCACTCGAGCCACAGGCACCGATCCTGTTCTGCTTTTTTTTTTTTATCTTTTTGAGGTATATTTTTTTCAATCCTAGACTTACAGTTAAACTAATATACATAATTATTGTTTGGAATTGTTAATAATCTACTCAAAACTGCTCAAGAGGCAAATATTTTAGCACTGGAAATATTTATATGTGCCTTAATAATTTATTATTCTGGATGGAGTTATAAAATAATACGTTATAACAAATATATTCTCACTCTTTCCCTTCCTTCTTCCTCTCCCCTCCTCATTTCCCACTAAATAACTGGTCTGCTTACTGTCATCATAAATTGGTTTGCATTTTCTAGAATTTTATGTAAATGGATTATACACTATATCTTCTTTTTGCCTAGCTCCATTCACTCAGCATAATTTTGCAATTCATCTGTTGTGTTGTACCAATAGTTCGTTCCTTTTTGTTATTGAGGACTATATCCAGGATATGGATACACTGCATTTTGCTTATTCATCCATGTTCCTGTTAAGGGACATTTGAGATGTTTCCAGTTTGGGCTATTATTATAAAGCTGCTACCACCATTTATGTACAAATCTTCCTGTGGACACATGCTTTCTTGTCTCTCAGGTAACTAGGTTTCACAGCAGGTGCATTTTAAGAAACTGTAAAAAAAAAAATCGAAAAGAAAAGAAAAAAGAAACTGTAAAGCTGTGTTTTCAAACATTTGCATTCCCATTGGAAGGTGTGAGAATTCTAGTTCCACCTACCCTCCCCCAAATTTGGGATGATCAGTCTTTGTAATTTTAGACATGCTAATATGTATGTAGTGGTGTACCATTGTGGTTTTAGTTTGCATTTCCCTAATGACTAATGATGTCAAGCACCTTTTCATACACTTATTTGCAATTTGAACATCTTTTTCACTGAAATGCCCATTTAAATCTTTGCAAAAGTAAAATTTTGCATGAATTGGTGTCCTGTGTGATTGATTTGTCAAACGCAACTGTACTATGACATGCTGATTCAACTGCAGTAAAGGCCCAGTCAAAAATCCTAGCACAAGTAAAAGCTGACTTTTTTTTTTTTTTGCAGTTTTTGGACAGGGCTGGGTTTGAACCCACCACCTTTGGCATATGGGGGCGGCACCCTACCCCTTTGAGCCATAGGCACCACCTATAAAAGCTGACTTTTATGAGAGGTTTGTAACATGACAAGCCGTGTGCTAAATGTTTTATACATGTTAACTCAGTTAATCCTCATAACATTTCGTTTTTCAGGTGTGAAACTGTGGCCCAGAAACATTAAGCAACTCGCCCAAGATCACGCAGTGGTGTAGCTGGGGCTGGAAGAGTTGTATGGGGAAGTGGCGAGGAGAATACCAAGAAGCATTGGTGGGCAGCTGAGAGTCCATCTATGGTTTCTCTTTGTACAGGAGGGGGATAGATGGTGAAGTGGTCCAGAGTCCAAAGTTTTGCCAGGTATGAAGGACCATGAGATACAGTATCGACCAAGTTGTTTGCAGTGATTGATTAGGTGTCTTGGCTAGATAGAAAACATAGGCACCTGTGTAAATATCACCAAGACAGAAGGGAGAAAGAGGAGTGATGAAGGGATTGGAGGGCAGTGAAAATATCACCGTCCACATTCAGCCCTTTTTTGCCCATTGGTTTTGGTTAAAGTGGGAAGTAGGAACTTGGGAATTTAGAGGTGATGGGCGCCTGGTACTGATGGGGTCCAAGCACACGGATGCTGGGTAACGCAAAGAGGAAGGAGAGGGAAATGTCACTTGGATGGCTTGAGTCACAAAGAGATACTCATTTATTTTAGTTTTTAGACAAAAACAGAAATTTAGATGTATCCAGACTATTTTCTATTTTTTCATTCATGTTATTTTAATACCATGAGAGCTATCAATCTCTTCCTCTGTGGTTTTTGGACATGTTTTAGAGTAGTTGAGCATCCCAGTTTGCCAAGACCTGTCCCACTTTAGCACTGAAAAGTCCCACATCCTTGGAAACCTCTCAGTCTTGGGCAAACCAGGCCAGTTGGTCACCCTAGAGCCACACCTTCTCTCTTGCTTCAGCAATTACTAATAGCCCCCAATTGATTCTCTCCTTCATTCACATCTTCCTCTTCTGCAGAATTCATCCTGAAACTTAGCCCCTTATTACCCACAGCCCAAAAGAACAAACTCACAGACCAGTGGGAAACTGTATCTTCATCCTAATTCCCATTACCCATTTCAGGTACCCAACATTCTAGACAAATTGACTTAAATATGATTCCCCAAACACCTGCCACCCCAGGTGGCTTGATCAGTCTGGGCTGCTATAACCTAAGACTGGGTGGCTTAGACAACAAAATTTGATTTCTCACAGTTCTGGAAACTGGGAAGTCTGAGATCGGGGTGCTGGTATGGTTGGTTCTGATGAGGGACCTCTTTCTGTTGGCAAATGGCCATTTTCTTATATCCTCACATGGCAGAAAGCATACAGAGAATGAAAATCTCTCTTTTGTCTTTTTATAAGGGCACTAATCACATTTATGAGGCCTGCACCCTCAAGACTGAGTTACTTCCAAGGACTTCACCTCCTGAACCATCACACTGGGAATTAGGCGCCCTGGTGGGCGGGGTGGAGGGGGACATGAACATAGCATCATAGCAGAAGGCTTTTCTCTCCCAGGACTTTGATCAAGGGCTTTTCCTTCCCTGACTTGTCCCTCCCTTCCCAGCTCCCTCAGAGACAGCCTGCATCCCATTCTTCCTTTCAGACTCTCCTTTGTTCAAGAAGGCTTTTCTGATCTGGATCTTCCTCCTTAGGTATTTATAGCTCTTTGAGCTCCTCTATTAATTATAATGAGATAGCAAGTGAAAAAATACCTAACTCCAGGTGGCTCAGACAAACAAAAAGCAGCCCCCGTTTGGGGGGTAGATCTGCATTCAGGCATAGTTGGATTATAGGGACTGGATGAAGCCATCTAGATTCTGCATCTCTCCTTCTGTCTCTCATCTCCAGGTTTCACTCTCCTCAGGGAGCCTCCCCAGGGGCTTGCTGGACCAACAGAAGCCTTGAGATGCCCTCTGATTGGACCACCTTAGTCCATCACTGTGGCCAGGAGGATGTGCAGGACCATCAGGCTGCTCAGGTGCCTGTGTGCTACACAACTCTAATAGGCACCATTCACATACACTGCACCACCAGCTTCAGGACTGAAGATGCCCCCTCTGGGCCTTAGGGTTTTCATCGTTCAGATAAGAGTAGCAAATCCCTGAGGTCACTTTCAGTTATATGGCTCTATCATTCCATCATTCTTTGACTTCCCCTGTTGAAAATAGTACTTTAATGGTTTGGCTGTCTTTTACTGAAGAGCTCTTAAGCCCTGCTTGATTTATGGTCATTCAGAAAAACAAGTGGATGGGAGGCTTTTTCAAAAAGAGGAATTGGGGAGGTGGAGCAAGATGGCGGCCGAGTAACAGTTTCCATGCAACTGGGCATGGTGAGTCTTGGGAGATAAGACTCCAGGCATCCCTGGCTGGTGGGATCTGCCTAAAATCATCCCTTTGAAAATACAGGGAGTCAGCAAGGGACTTCTGGACCCCAACAGGAGGACAAAAACAGTGGAAAACTGGCAAGTGGTTGCGTATGTTCGATCATTCTAATCCTGCTGTTAGCTGTAAGTACAGCAGCAATGAGACTGCAAACCTGAAAGGCCTTACCTGTGAACTGTTTTGGTGTTTTTGGACTTGGCACTCAATTGAATTGCCTTGGGGAGAGCTTGAGCAGGAGTGCGGATAACTTTGGGTGTTGTCTAGGGCCCCAGACTGAGCCGCTGAGCCAGACGGAGCTAATAGTGTTCGGCTCTGGGACGCAGGGAGCCATTGTGAGAGAACTGCCCTGGCAAGCTCCGCCCTCAGGGTCGCAGAGCAAAGATCATGCAGGAGCTAATAACCTAGTGACTGAGCAGCCTAAAGGTGGGGACTGAGCTGCCTTACAGCCTTAAACCTCAGGGGCAGAGTGAGACGGGTTTTGGCACACTAGAGCCTTGGGCTGTTGCCCTGGGTAGAGTGCCATGGCATCACAGCTCATAGCAACCTCAAACTCCTGGACATGGCGCCACCCAGACCTCCATAATAGCTGTGCAATGACCCATGCCCTACGCCCACTGGGCCTCTGCATGCCTGACCAGAAACTGCGGGAGCCACGCAACCCTGTGTCCTCCCTCCTATACCCTCCATGCCTCCACAGAGGATAGGTCTGAGGAGGGCACAAATTCAACAAATGTGCCTTAGAACCGAAGGCCAGCCAATCAGTCTCTGACTCTGTGCTAGCCAATCAGAGATGGAGGCATTCAAGGGCAAAAGGGGCTCCCGCCCTAAAACCAGAAAGTTATAGGATATCTAACCCAAAATATATCTCAAGAATTCAACGAGCTCAAAGACCAAATGACAAAAGATTTTGACACATTGAGACAAGAAGTTGCAGCCCTCAAAGATCTGAGAAACACAGTAGAATCCCTCAGTAACAGAATGGAGCAAGCAGAAGAAAGGATTTCTGACATTCAAGACAAAGCTTTTGAATGCTCCCAAACTCTCAAAGAGGAAGAGAAATGGAGGGCAAAAACAGATCACTCTCAGAGAGCTCTGGGATAATTCAAAGAAAACCAATATTCGTCTTATAGGGATCCCTAAAAGTGACAAAGTGGCTTCACAAGGCACAGAGTCTCTTCTCCATGACATTATGAATGAGAACTTTCCAGACATGCCAAGACATTCTGAAATTCAGATAGCAGACAGTTTCAGAACCCCAGCATGACTCAACCCAAATGTTCCCCCAGAAACATCATAATCAATTTCACTAAAGTTAATATGAAGAAGAAAATTCGGAAAGCTGCCAGACAAAATAAAACGATCACCTACAAGGGGAAGAAGATTAGAATAACTGCAGATCTCTCTGCTGAAACCTCTCAAGCTAGAAGAGGATGGTCATCGACTTTTAATCTCCTAAAAAAAAAAAATAACTTTCAACCCAGGATCCTAGACCCTGCTAAACTGAGTTTCATTTATGACGGAGAAATTAAATACTTCAATGACATTCACATGTTGAAGAAATTTGACATAACTAAACCAGCTCTCCAGGATATTTTCAGACCTATCCTCCATAAAGACCAGCAAAATCCACCCGAA
>CAUYPK010016083.1:0-18171 GCA_963574355.1 Loris lydekkerianus | reverse complement strand
TTTTGTGGGCCCACGGGCAAACGAAACAAATCACCCGTTTACAAGGCCTCCGGGCGCCGCGGTCGGGGTTTTTGGGGGTGTTTGCCGCGTAGAGTGCTGTGGGGGGGGGGGGGGGCGGCCAGGGCAAGAGAAAAGAGAGGTCCGGGTCACACAGTGAGCATCACAAAATACAAGAAGCCAAAAGCTATCTGTTTGAATAAGAGGCAGCCTGTCCCACTGACTTCCTCCACGGCCCTAAAGCTGCCCTTTCCTGGTGCAAGTTAAAGGTCTGAATCCCACTCAATACTATTGCAATGCCACTATTTTTCCACCTAAGAAGTCCTTCACCATTAGTCATGCATTAGGGAGGGACCCAACAGAAAAACCTTCTCCTTAAGTTACAAAGAATGTACATTTCCCTAAGGTGAGGCAACAAAAGCCCCAGTAAGAGAGCACCCCCCTAGAGGCCTGACTTCAAGAAGCCATTTTCAAAACATGGGGAAGGGAGACATCTGGGGTATTCCAGCCTTGGAAAAGCCCCTCATTTGTTCTGAGTTTCAATATGCTCCATCTTATATCAGCCCTATGAGGGAAGGATCTTCAGGACTCTCATTGTGTGGTCAAAGAAACAGGCGGGGTGGGGGTGGGGGTGGGAGTGGGGTTACTGACCACCTTGTCCAAGGTCAGAGTGAGGAACGGGAACAGGCAGAACTTGAACCCAGGTTTGAAAACTCTAATTCCCACATTTTATTAATGCCATCCAGAGCTGCCTCCCATTAAGCTAAATTAGGGTTGTGATTTTCTTTTATTTATTTATTTGTAGTGAGAAACCTCATGTTCCACCTCCCATAAGAAAACTATATCCCTTTGGGGCATCTGTGTAGGGTGACCAGCTGGTTCTGTCCTGCCTCCTATTGGGGCCTCTGGTTACTGTTTTTCTCTTGGCCCCTTTAACTCTGGAGGAACTGGACAGAGAGAGGCTTTTCCTCCCTGAAACAGTATTTCTCATAGAGAGATCTAAGAACCAACAGCTCAGAATCCCCTGAGGGGCAGGCTAAGAATGCAGATGTCTGTCCTAGCCCAGACCTACCAAACCAGACTTCCTGAGAGGGGAGAGGAAGACCCAAGGACCTGCATGTTACCATCCTCCATCCCCACCGAGGCCACCAGGGCCTGCTCACCATGGACAACCCTCACCCTGGGATCGTTTCCTAGGTGTGCTCTATCCTTCTCCTCCAGTCTGCGCAAGTGTGGCTGCTGTCTGGATTTTCTCCAAATCAATTAGCTCTGGCAACCATCAGAAAAAGTTACCAGGAATGAGAACACCTCAGGGAAGGATGCATAGAAACCAAAAACATAAATTCATAGAGGTTTCCTGTTTCCTTCTGTCAGTAATCTTTTCCCATTCACTTTTATAATCTCTCTCTCTTATACTCACACACTCTTAAGCATACTTGCACTTGGGCGTTGTTAGAAACAGTTTAGAAATAAGAGGGGAAAAAAGGAAATCTAGCATTGTTTGAAAGAAATCTCCTTCAGGCTCAAAATCATGATCCCTTGCAAAGCTCAGTTCCATTCAAGGCAACTGTTCTTTTCCACTCTTAAAGACAGCCTGCAGCCAGTAGAAACAGTGGGCGCGATCTACCTTGTCCTGGTTCTCCAGAGAGTACACGTAGAGGGGCAGGAAGAGCCTGTTCAGCAAGTGGTCTGTGAGCACATCATTGAGGAACTCACAGTTGATGATCAGGATGTCATTGAGATAGTGTAGGTGGTCCAGGTGCTCAGCCACCAGGTCGCTCAGTTTCCCCCGATTCCGGTGCCTGTCGAGAGAAATAATCACCTCAGACTGGAAGCCATTGCTCAGAGTCTTTGGGCCTAAAGCTAAGGGCCTGGAACTTAAATCACTGGAGGCTCATTCATATAACCAGTCTTTGAGTTAGTCTCAGGTGACATCTATCCCAGCTTGTACTGACGAGCTAACACAAAGAGAAAATGGACAGGTCTGCTGCAATCAATTGTAGAGGACTGTCAGGGTCCCCTCACCATCCAGGGGCCTCAGCAACAATCCTCATACCAACACAGCCTCCCCAAAATGGGATTAACAAAACAAAAATCAGCTAAGCCCTTACAGAAAGCTACTGAACATGAGTAGCTACTGGGAGGCACCTGTGGCTCAGAGGAGTAGGGCGCCAGCCCCACATGCCAGAGGTGCTGGGTTCAAGCCCATTCCCAGCCAGAAACTGCAAAAGAAAAAAAATAAAAATAAAAATAAATATATATATATGTATATATATTTTATATATATACATATATATAGCTACTAGCCAACGTGGCAAGATTGCCCCTGGCTCCCCAGATAAGCAGCATTAACGGAAAAATAAATCCTTAGTAATGAAAGTGCTCCAGAGTTCTGAAGAGAAAAGCAGGCCTCAGCATCCACGTGTCCCCAACAATATGCAGGACATAGAGCAAGGACACAACATCCCTCCCCAGGTTCCTTCCCTGGACATCTCTGTCTCCTTGCAGTTAGCTATAGGCATGCTGGGTGGGTCTCCTGGGTGGAGTCACATTTACACCCCTCTCCCCCTGAAAGTATCTGTTACAAAGAGCAATCTAGCTAAGGCAGGACATTTTGTTTACATTATTACCCAAGTAATAAACTGTTATTTTAGAAAACAAAAAAACTATAGAAAAATATTAAAAAAAAAAAAAACCCAAAGACTCCTATTAATCCACCATGAACAGATATCCATTATTAACATTTTGGGACTTATAACACTATAGTCTGTTTTACCACATTTTTACCTCTCTACAGTCAATCTAGAACACGTACACAAGTGTCACCTACCTATCCATCTAACCACATATGCTTCAAAAAAATAAGATTAATTTTGCCTCAAAAACTTTTATATTACTTTGGATCATTATATCTTTAATGCTTTCATAAGATATTTAGTAAATGTTTATAGCAAATACATGTTGGAAAGCCTAATAGCATAACAAGCACCCATGAACCCATCATGCACTTGAGACTTTGAACATACAAGACACAATGCTTTGCATTTCTTCTCCACTTTAGCAGATACTTCGGGAAATTTTATTTATTGGGACATTCCATGCACCTCATCTGTCAATACCTTAGCTTTAAAAATATCAAGGTAATATGTGCAAATGGGTTTAAAACTCAGATAGTGTTAATAAGCTGATAATGAAAAATAGTAGGGGCAGCACCTGTAGCTCAGTGGGTAGGGCATCAACCACATACACCAAAGCTGGCAGGTTAGAACCTGGCCTGGGCCAGCTAAAACAACAATGAAGACTGCAACAAAAAATAGCTGGGTGTTGTGGCAGGCACCTATAGTCCCAGCTACTTGGGAGACCAAGGCAAGAGAATTGCTTAAACCCAAGAGTCTGAGGTTGCTGTAAGCTGTGATGCCATGGCACTCTACCCAAGGAGACAGCTTGAGATTCTGTCTCAAAAAAAAAAGAAAAGAAAAATAACAGCTCCTGGCCCAGCCCCCTCTACTTCCACCCACTCTATAAGGGAAGCAGTTAACAATTCCAGTTGTTTCTGCAGATAGTTCCATACCTATTTCTATAAAATTTGCATGGACTTCTGTTTTGCTATGGAGCCATTTTAGATATCTACTGAACTCCCGATACAACAGAACTCTGAGTTCTCCCTGCCCCTTCCCCTCAGTGGTAAGTGGAGTTAATATTATCATAACATTTATTGCAGAGCTAAACAGAGGACTCTGGCTTCATCCCCTTCCTTGTATAACTTCGTCCTGCATGGAGTGCCACTCCTCCTTATATCTCACATCCATGACTCTTCACATCCACAAGGGTTCTTATTTTCCCAAATGTTCAGTCAGATTTGCCATCAATCTATCCTTGCTTCTTTCCCAGTGTCAGATCTACTATTCTATCTGTCTAGCTCCCCTACCGCCAGGACTCGAACTCAAGGTTCCTTCATTTGCAATCATGTCGCATTTCCCCTCACAACACCGCCCACCTCCCACCGCTCTAGGGAGGACCTACTCTGTCTCCACAGGTTTGCCTATTCTGGGCATTTCACATGAATGGAATCATCTGACATGTGACTCTGTGCCTAGCTCCTTTCACTTAGCAAAACGTGTTTGAGGTTCACCCATGTCAGAACACGTCAATGTTTCATTCCTTTTTATTGCCAAATACTATTCCATTGTACAGATATGCCACATTTTAATTATCAGTTGACAGAGCACCTTAATCTTGTGACCAGCTGCCTAGTAACCCCATCTCTGTGTGTACAGAATTTATTTACCCTCTGGGAGGCATGTGAGTTGTTTCTAACTTTCCACTTTTATAAACGTGTGGGTAGAACCTTTTAGAACAGGGAAATCTGTGCTCTCCCCATACATGGCAAAGTAAGTGCTGTTCTCATGTTAATTTTTCCTCAGTGAAAACTGAAGTCCCCCCAGCCACCCTGCCTACTATTGAAAGCATCCCAGGGGCATCACTTACTCCTCATCAGTCTGCACACAGTTATCAAGCTCGATCACGTGACTCCCGATGAACCAGACCAAATTGGAGAAGTAAGGGACAGCAGTTTTATCTCTGATATAGTGTAACATGGCCTGGTTATCCACTGAGGAGATTCACAAAAGAAAAGGAAAAAAAGTCAAGCTACCAAAAATAACTTGGAGGACATTAAAACAAAAGACAACCACAATGAAAAAGCCCTCTGCTATAATCTCAACTTGTCTGTCTTTCCTGGAAGTACTTGAAAATGTTCATCTTATTTATAAACTCATCAAGGCAGTTCTTATGTTATTTCTATGATTAATAAATTAGTTGGGCTAAACATTAATAGCACATTGGAGAGCCTACTTATCAGCAGTAGACTGACCTGGACTGCACTGAAAATTACACTACTCTCAAGCAAGTTTCCTGTATTTACATGTAAGGATAAGTTAAGAAATGGAAAACCAGAGGTTAATAACTTACATGACACTGGAATAAGGAACACAGGAATCGTCATTGAAGGAAAGGCAAAAAACAGACAACAGTTAACAGGGTTAGGAACTAGGAAGGTGAGACACCTGCTCAGAGGATAGAGAGCTGGGCCAGGGGCATCTAAACCGAGAAAGAGAAGTTAGAAGAGAACAAGAGAAAACAGAGTGCAGGAGGCAAGGGGCTGGGGTCGCAAACTTAGAAGCCTGACAATTGGCTGGTGGCCCAAAAAGTGAAGCCAGCAGGCCCAGCTTGTGATCTGGAGAACCTGGACCTTGACCCCAAAAGGGACAACTGTTTCTTTGTGTCAGCTGTCCCCTGCCCTGTAGGGTCACAGGCCCAGAATAGCCAAATTTCCATCATCAAGTCAGAAATTCATATTATCATGCAAGATTTTCCAATTTTTAAATATTGACAACTATATATATTTTTTAAAAACTATCTAAGCCAATTAAAACATGTCTCCTTGGGTACTAAGTATGCGACCTGTGGATGGGGCTCTTAGCAAGGCTCTTTAAGCCCAAAATTAGACTAGAATGATACCTGAGGAAACCCCCACCCCAGTTAGAGGTCATCTCAAGTAATAACATTTTGACTCATGAAGGTCAAAGCTTTCTATTTCCTGAGAAAAAGGAGTCCCAGCTCCAGTGTGGTGACTACAGAGGAATAATCCATACATTGGCCAGAGAAATTCCAAGACATTGCCTTGGAGGGACAAGTCCAGCTCAAGAAACCTGTAGCCAGCCAACCCAGTGCAGCGCAGGCAGAGAGGCCACACTTACTCTTGGTGGCAATGTTTTGGGCATTAAGAACATCTTACAAGAAAGGAGGAATTTATTAGTACTAGGCTTTGTAGCCCATTGCGAATACAATATTGCCCCCTGCTGTTCGTAATATGACATGCTTTTATACATTATTTAAAGTTATCCCCTAGTTATATTAAAGTATATTCTATAACCCAAAACACAAGCATTTAAATCTAACTTAAATTTAAAAGATAACTTTGCTTTATTTAATTCTGACATGGTCACTCGAATCCCTTATGTGCCTCTCTTAGGATAGCCTACTTCTGTGCGGCAGTACTGAGGAAGACTTTAACTTACATGGAGAAGGTAGTGGCACAAAGATTTACATAAGGGGCTAATTAATAGTTCAGTGGTGGCAAGTCCTACATAAGACAAGCAGTCACAGCTTACAATAAACACTCTCCCTTGCTGTTTTCAGAGAACTGTATGCACAGACATACAGGAGCAAGTACTTGCTGCCAAGTTAGAAATCAGCCACGGCACGAGTTCACAGGAAACTTACCTTTATAGACATTCAAAGTTATGGTTCTTACAGCAATTCTAACCATGCTTTCAGGGTGATTGAAAAATTTGATGGCTTCTGTGTACAGGGCAAAGTCATTGGTATGCTATAACAAAAGAAGTACAAAAATGAATAGCAAGCATGTAAGCCAGGCCTGCCCCCACCCCACTTTCTGAATTCTATCAGAAACTTCAGTAAAGGAAGAAAAATGTAGTGAGTGTGAACTTTAAGTCAGTGGTTCATTCCCAATGGGGAATGTAGAAAGAGATGGGGAGGCAAAGTCATGGAAAAAATAGAAAAGGGTCCAAATAATATTAGACCTGGGTTCATTTCCTGTTCTACTACTTCTAAGCTATGTGATGTAAAATTTTTAAGCCTCTGTTTTTACATAGCCATTTAAAATGGTTATAATAACATCCACTTCATGGTTGGTAGGATTAAAAGAGATCCTTTCCAGTCCCATGCTTACCTCAGCACCTGACATCTAAAAAGCACTCAATGTGATATAATTCTGACCAGTGAGATATGAAGGGAAGTCTGGTAAGAGGCTTCTGGGAAAGTTTTTTTTGGAAATCAAAAGGGGACACAGAAAGGGAAGCAGTCACATCAGGCACTTGAGCAGTAGCATGTGAGTATGTGATGTCTGGAGCTGCTGCAGCCATCTTGTGACCTTGAAGGGCTGAACCAATTGTATAGTCAGCAGAACAGGAAGACAGAAAAGCCTGGTTCCTTGCTATTGTAGTTGAGCCATAAGATGAACTGGCCCCCAGCATAGCTAGTGTCTATGTTTTGGTACATGAGATAAATGGACCTCATTGTTCAAGCTCCTTTTAATTATGAGAACAATTGTAACTTGTTTATTAAGCTGCTAATCATTCCCTCCAAGGAATGCCAGGAACATTAGCTAGTAAAGAATAGCAATATCTCTAGCGGCGCCCATGGCTCAAAGGAGTAGGGCCCTGG
This sequence comes from Loris lydekkerianus, assembly GCA_963574355.1. Lineage (NCBI taxonomy): Eukaryota > Metazoa > Chordata > Mammalia > Primates > Lorisidae > Loris > Loris lydekkerianus. Next base: position 10,926 of record CAUYPK010016083.1, on the reverse strand, counting down.
CCCCATATGCCAGAGGTGGTGAGTTCAAACCCAGCCCCAGCCCAAAAACTCCAAAAAAAACCAAACAAACAAAAACAAAAACAAAAAGAATAGCAATATCTGGCTTTGGCAGTAACTCACGCCGATAATCCTCGCACTATAAGAGGACCTGGAAAAGTCCCTGCTGCTAGGGAGTAGCTAGAGCCTCAAGCTGGAGGATTGCTTGAGCTCAGGAGTTTAAGAATAGCCTGAGCAAGAGCAAGACCCTGTCTCCACTGAAAATAGAAAAATTAGCCAGGCATGGTGGTAGGAGCCTATAGTCCAAGCTAGTCAGGAGGCTGAGGCAAGAAGATCATTTGAACCCAAGAGTTTGAGGTTACAGTGAGCTATGATGACACCACTGCACTTGACCTGAGGAAACAGAGCAAGACTCGGCCTCAATTTAAAAAAAAGAATAGCAATATCTATGATTTTAGGGAGCCAGATATATACTAGATGCTTTGAAAACATCATCCCATTTAATCCAACCCCTGAAAACCCTACAAGGCATATATTCTTATCCCAATTTTTCAAATCAGGAAACTGAGGCTCAGAGAGGAACTGGGACTTCCCTATGGTCACACAGCAGGGAAATGGCAAAGCCTGGCCTGACTGAAGTTCCTGTTTTTCCCATAGGGGAACACAGCCCCAAGATAACTTCTAGGCACTTCTCCTCTCTGCCAAATATAATGTTCTCAGCATGAATTGAATTTTACATTAAAAATAGAAAGGTAACTTGTGTAATAAAAAACAAAATGTTTTTAAAGCATGCCAAGCTGCATGATGCTGCTGTGAAAATCATGATAGTGAGCTTATAAGTGCTTTGTAAATAGATACAAGACACAAGATCCCTCAGAAGGCCACTGCAATGACTGGTTTAACTTTACACACCACTGTGCCCTCTGGCAATTACTCACCTCATTGTAAAAGAAATGGACAGTGTGGTTATTGAGTTTTAACGAAAGTGTTTTCAGGAACGATATATAATATGCCATAATTTCTTCGTCAGAAAAGTCAAATTTATGGACGATGATAGAATTTACGTAGTTATTAGAGAGTAAATAATCTAGAGGGAGGAAAAAACAAAGCAAAACATACACAGGTTAACTTGTGCTAAAGGAAAGATAAGGAAAAGATGCCTGGTAGAGCAGATGACCATATTAAGATACTTGAATCAGTTAAACTTCTGGGTTGCTGGGATTGAACAAACTAAGAAGGAGCGGCTCAACCTTTACCAGCAAAGAAATCTGCTGCACACAGTCATCAGAAAGTTCAAAGGCATTGCCAGAGAAAAGTCCTTCCCTCCCTCCCACACCAAACAGAAAAAGAGAGATGGGGGTGGGGAAGATTAGTCAGTGTATGGACATTTTCACAACCCACCCATGGATTAGGGTAAAAGGCACTGTGTTTCATAAAAAGCTACCCCATTTTGCCATCACAAATCACATCATCATCCCTGAATGCTACAAAGGGATACGCATGGGTTTTTTCCTCCTTAGATAGCAACATGATTTCATAAAGGTCACTTTTTTTTCTGTAGAGACAGAGTATTACTTTATCGCCCTCGGTAGAGTGCTGTAGTGTCACATAGCTCACAGCAACCTCCAACTTCTGGGCTTAGGCGATTTTCTTGCTTCGGTCTCCCAAGCAGCTGGCACTACAGGCACTCACCACAATGCCTGGCTATCTTTTTTTTGTTGTTGCAGTTTGGCCAGGGCTGGGTTTGAACCCGCCACCCTCGGTATATGGTGTCGGCACCCAACCCACTGAGCCACAGGCGCCGCCCCGTAAAGGTCACTTTATGCTGGACCCTATACCATGCCTAGCATCAGGCTGTGTACTCTACATTATAATCATCTTCCTATTTCCCAAATGAGCAAAAACCGCTCAGAAGGGTTGATTAACTTGTCTGAGGATACAGAGACAGTAAGTCATAGAGAAGGGATTTGAACTCAGGTCAGATATCAGAGCTTGTGTTTGTTACACACTAATGGGAGCTGACAATGGAAACTGGATGATGAGGGCCTGAAGGTACTGGGGCCAACTGGAGAGGACCTAGCTCCCCCGCTCCCAGCCCCGCAGAAATGTAGGCTCAACATGGCAAAAGCTTCTGCTGTGGAAGAGAGGCTAGAAACCATATATTTTAATGCTCCATCTCCAGAATTTGAAATGTTTGCCACTGGATAAGCTAATTTTTAAAGGTATGCCAGCCAACACAAACAAATCTATCAACCCACTGTAGCCTATGGCCTATGGTTGGAAGTCTTGGTATTGGCCCTTGTTGGACACATCCCCCTCTGAGTTCTCATTAGCTATGTGCAAAGCAGGCACTGTGATCCCACTATGTGTCCTTGGAGCTGCCAGTGTGTGACCACAGCACTAGATCACCTGCCACCCCACAGAGGGCTAAAGACAGAACAAAGTGGCATGGTTCAGGGCCTCACTACTCAAAAGTCTGGTCCTCAGACTGGCAGCACCGCATCCCCGGGAATTTGTCAGACCTGCAGAATCTTGGGCCCCAGCCCTGCTCTGGAGGCAGATGTGTGTGGGACAAGCCTGCAGGGGCTCCCCAGGCATGCTGGGATGTGGGGGGACCTACCTACCTACACTGAGATCTTACCCCTGTCACTTTCTAGAGGTGTGATCTTGGGTAAGAGGCTGATCCTGCCCACTCCCCAGTTTGTCTAGAAAACAGAGTAACAGTACCTTCTCGAAGGGTTGTGATGAGGATTAAAGGAGATGATGCACAATAAGCACTCAGCTGCCATTATTCTTACCAGTATTATTGAAGATTCAAAATCTCAACTACCATATTCTTAGGATTGAACAGCTATTCCTGGGTAAGTATGAAATTAGCCATCAAGTTGTTTGGAGCCAACAAGTCAAATGCACCTGTTAACTTAAGTCAAAGTATAGGGTTTCTTTTTTGTTTGAGACAGAACCTCACTCTGTCGCCTAGGCTGGAATGCAGTGGCATCATAGCTCATTGCAACCTCAAACTCCTGGGCTCAAGTGATCCTCCTGCCTCAGCCTCCCTCCAACTCCCAAGGAGCTGGGACTATAGACCTATGCCTCCTTGCCCAGCTAATTTTTACTTTTATTATTAAAGGTGGTATCTTGCTCTTGCTCTTGCTCAAGCTGTTCTCAAACTCTTGATCTCAAGTGATTTTCCTGCTTTGGACTCCTGGTGTGCTAGGATTATAGGCAACTGCACCCAGCCAATCAAAGTATTATTGTAGTGGCCAGTTGTGGTGGCTGTGATGCCATAGCACTCTAGCCTGGGCAACAGAGTGAGACTCTGTCTCAAAAAAAAAAAAAAAAAAAAAAAGAAAGAATATATATATATATATATATACACACACACACACACACACACACACACACATATACACAGGGTGGATATAAAGTTTGTGTGCAATTCAAAATAGTTTAATGGAGTAATTTGCACACAAATTTTATGTCCACCTTGTATATATATAATTGAAGTACATTTCAAATCTCCAAAAACAACACCTGGAACTATTTAGGGGCTCAGGACAGCGACAGAAGCCACGACATGGGCCCATGAATGGATCCTCCTTGCACACTAGTTCTCTGGGAAAGCCACTGTGCATTCCTGAGCAGGCATGGTGGACAGGCGGACTATCTATAGACTTAGAAAAATGGTTTCCAAAGTCTCCTGATTATAACAATTCCTGAGGAAGCTCCTGGGGCCTGTTACAAGTGAGGAGTCAGTGGGTCTGGAATGGGGTCCCAAGAGTCTTCATGTTTTTTTAAATAAGGTTACATATATACATACTTTAAGTACACATACTCACGCATTTTTTCACATACAGACCTCACAAACCCAAGGTGCCAGCTTGAGAAATTTTTACGTTTTCACACACTGCTGGCACCACCCAGATCAAACATATGACTTTTCCAGATCTCCAGAAGGTCCCTCACTCCCCTATCCCATCTGTACCCTCTCTCCCAGAGGCAACCCCTATTCTGATTTCTATCACCATAGTCTCTTTTTGCCTGCTTTTGAAATTCTCAGGATGCCCATTCCCTGGTCTGGACTCGTGCTCACCCCCACATCTGAGGGTTATCCATGCTGCTGCCTGCATGCTGGTAGCAGTATATTTTTCTTTTCCTTTTTTTCTGCTATATAGTATTTCATTCTCTGAATAGTCCACAATTTATTTATCTACCTAGAATCTAGTTTGAAACATGCATCCCAGGTGATTGTGATACCAGGAGCACTTCTTTCTCATTTTGTGTCATTCTGACTATCACTGGGGACAAGTGGGGACAGACAGTGGGCTGACAGGAGAGGGACTATTGGAACATCTTATTGAGACCTATTGTGACTAGCTAGTGGCTTCCAGGCCACCAGCTGCACAGACACCTATGTTAGGTGCCTTAGATGTACAATGGTGAGGCTCCAGCTACTCCCCGGCAGGGACTTTTCCAGGGCCTCCAAGAGATGACTCTGTGGGTGGTGGGGACCACATGGGGGCAGTGGCAGTGCCTCTATTATTGGGCTGGGATTTTTCTGCTACTCCCTCACTGTGTAGCTGACTTTCTGTGGTGTCCTTTTCTAATAAACAGAGGAGTCTGTAAGTAATCTCAGTCTCTCGGGGTGCTATCACTTAGGTCACCAAACCCAACAGGCAACAGGTGCATTTGTGAATAGCTGCTTGTAATAGTGAAAAACTGGAAACCACCTAAATGCCCATGGTCAGGTTAAACAGATATGGCACAGCAAGATGCAGCTCTTGAGTCCCAACCCAGTAGGTTTACATGAAGGGACAATGAGAAGGTTGGGAGGGTGGGGAAAAAGCAAACAGCAAAATGATTTGTGTACAATGAACTGACTGGGTGAGATTCTATGGAAACTTGATTTTCTATATTTTTCTAATGTTTTTCTTTTTGTTGTTGCTTTACAATAGGGATATTTTCTTTGTATAATTAGAAAATAAAAATTAAAACAAAGGTTTTCAATTATCCTCACCTCTTGCAAATCTAAGTTCTGTAAATAAGCCATGGTTCCTGTTCTTTTTGCAGGGCTCATAGAGGAGCCCTGGTGAACTGTCTGTGAAATAAGGGGCATCTGCTTGTGTCTCTCACAGTGGGGTCTCTCAGTTTGTTCCCAGTACAAGAAAAGCCACTCATGCTGCATGGTCGGCCATGTATGCTGTGTGATCTCATGCACATGTAGGACTAAAACAGTCAAACTCATAGAGTGGAAAGTAGTGGGCGGTAACCAGAGGCTGGAGGAAGGGGAAACGGGGAGACAATGGCCAAAGGGCACAAAGTTTCAGTTATACAAGATGAATTTGCTCTGAAGATCTAATGTGCGGCACAGTGACTATAGCCAACAATACTATATTACATACTCAAAATTGGCTAAGAAGATAAAGCCTAAATATTTCTACTACACATACACACAAAAGGTAACTGTGTGAGGTGATGGATATGTTAATTACTTTAATTGTGGTTATTATTTTACAATGTATACATATATCAGATCCTCAAGTTGTACACCTTAAATACATACAATTTTTTAAAAAGCCACATAAATGTGCCACCTTTATTCCAGCAGCCCTAACTGGGCTCAGAAAGGGTCACTGGGCTCAGAGAAGAGCCACTGAGGAGCTGCACAAGTAATAACACCAACACCATGGGCACTTCCTTCCCGTCAGGCCCCATGCTAAGCACTGCACACCTGCTCTCCCTGCTATTCCTCAAGTCCCTCTATTCCCAGCTACTGTTATCTGTGCTTGACACAAGCAGGGAGCGTGGACCTGGTTGGCCACTGCACCGCAGTTTCCCCTCTCAGAGTTTCCAGAAACGGCATTTATTTCACAAAACAGGAGCAAGTTATCAAGGTAAACCACTTAGAGAGACCAGAGCTAGCCATGTGTCAAGTTGCAGTCTGTGGGGGACGAGCACCACCTGGTGGCTGCTCAGAGCCACTTTTCAGCACCTCCTTCCTCTCCCTTTCCTCACAAGAAGGGATGTCCCCATCTCTACCTCCTTCAATGTCCTGAACTCATCTTCAAACCTGTCCTGAAAACCTACAGCCTAACTCTGATATGTACCTTTGACCACTTGCCTTCTCTCCCCTACTTCTTGCAGGTAGGGCCAGGGGCTTAGCACCTAGTGGCCAAGCACAGCAAATTAAGAACTAAAGCAGAGTTTCTCAACTTTGGCACTGTTGACATTCAGTGCTGGATAGCTCTTTGCTGTAGGGTCCTGGTCCTATGCACTGCAGAATGTTCAACAGCATCCCTAGCCTCCATCCCTAGATATCATTAGCACCCTCAGGATGGCTCTAGACATTGCCAAGTGTCCCCTGGGGGCACAAGCAGCCCCTGGTTAAGGATCCCTGAGCTAACTCTCCTGGAATGAAACTCATTCTCTATTCTTGCCCCGTCACCTTGGACCAGTGACCCAAACTTTCTTGGTATTAAAATGAGGACATCAATAACACCTGCCTCTTAGGAGTGCTTGTTACAGATAAAGAAAAACTGGAGCTTAGTGAGGGCAGGTATTAAGCTCAAGGTCACACACTCTCTAGTCAGGCAGCAGGACTGCAGCAGGAGAGGCAGGTGCCAAAGCCCACACCCTTGCACAGTCTTTGGTCAAGTTCTTCCCCACCATGCTTCTTCTAATACTTATTTCATGGGCTGATCATTCAGCAACCCCCTTTAATATCAAATCATAAAGAAGAAATGCAAACACCCCCAGAATTGTCCAGCAGAAGGCAACCCTCCCTCAGCCCTCACAGTACCATGCCAGACAGAGAGAAACTCAGCGTTATGAATTGAGTTGCGTCTGTCCCAGATACATATGTTGAAGTCCTAACCCTCATTGTGACTATATTTAGAGAAAGGTTAATGAAGTAATAAGGATGGTGGCCCTATAAAGAGAGAAAGACACACTAGGTCTCTCTCTCTGTGTCCCTCTCCACTCCTACACAGGGGAAAGGCACTCACAGCAAGAAAGTGGCTGTCAGCAAGCCACGAAGAGAGCCCTCACCACACACCAACCCTGAAGGCAGCTTGATCTTGGACTTCTATCCTCTAGAACTATAAGAAAACAAATTTCTTTTATTTAAGCCACCTATTCTATGGCATTTTGTTAGGTTCGCCCAAGAAAACTAGTACACACAGAAAGCACAGACATACAAAAATCATCCAGCCTACATCCCACTGATCCCAGCAATACAGAGGCAAATGTCAAGGAGTGTCCTTACAAAGTGACGTCTCATGACTGATATTCTCAAAGAGGATGTTCAAGGTCTGAAGCAGCTGAACACACACGTAACGGCCCGATTTCTGCCGCAGGATGTTCAAAAAGAAAACAAACATATTCTTCTCCAGGAAAAAGCTGAGGAGAGAATGGAAAAAAGTCAGTGGTTTGCTTCCTCAAGTGGAAATTGAAATCAGACTCTAGTTGTATGTACAGACCTGCCACCAACCAAAGGCATCTGCACAGATGCCAGACTGTGCCTCTCATGTGGCCTCAGCTCCCACACCATCCACTTGCCAAGATGCCATCTTCCATAATGGCTAAGACACAACTATTCAACTGTCTCCAAAAGGAGACAGCAGTGCCGAAGAACTTCTGGTAAGCAGTGAACTAGATTTCTGACAGAATGAGGAAGACCTCTACCGACTAAATGATCACAAGCAGCATTTTCTATCAATATTTCGTATCCTTAGTTTTCCTTACTAAGCCTCTTTCCTTTATTCTCCACATTTTTGAGTGTTAAGAAAAACAATTAACTGGAAACCTCTGCAAAGAGATAAGATAATGCTATTAATATTAATAGTTGTGGTCCCCAAACTGTCAAGTTTGTGGTTTTCACACCTAGAGGGAAGGAACTGGAAAGAAATATATAGGTACTAGGTGGCGCCTGTGGCTCAGTGAGTAGGGCGCCAGCCCCATATACCAAGGGTGGTGGGTTTGAGCCTGGCCCTGGCCAAACTGCAACAACAAAATAGCCAAGCATTGTGGCGGGCGCCTGTAGTCCCAGCTACTTGGGAGGCTGAGATGTGAGAATCGCCTAGGCCCAAGAGCTGGAGGTTGCTGTGAGCTGTGACACCACAGCACTCTACCGAGGGCAACAAAGTGAAACTCTGTCTCTTAAAAAAAAAAAATACAAAAATACATAGGTACTAATATGATGGAGAAAGCCCTAGCCAGTTCCCAAGTCTGCTTTTCTTTCTGCTTTTCTTATTCTGGATAGGATATTTCTTTGCACACAGCTTCTTCTTTGCAAAAGCTCTGGCTTTTGGAAGTACAAGATGGCTCTTTTAGTCTTGAAAAGGAAGGAAATAGAACCCCCTAATATCCTTCTTTAAAGGAAGAAAATAATGTTTCTAGTTACGTGTTCTCTGAATTCATAATCTCTCATTTGGGGTACTGAGAAGAAATCCCTGCAGTCATGTGGGTCTGCTGGTTGACTTGGTTTTGGTGCCTCTCTCCCCTTATCTGTCATTGCCACAGTAGTGGCAGCATGGGTGGGGTACTTGCTCAATGTGACATAACTCCTCTTTGAATCTACAAAGAGTAAATGAATAAATATGACCTAAAGAAGCCCCCTAAAATCTTTTCTGACTCTGATTCTGAGAGCCTGTCTGCCTTGACCTCTAGAAGATTTCTGTCATGTGACCTACTTTCTCTACCTTTGCTTCAACTAGTATAAATCAGGGACTCCCAAGTATCATCAACAAACTCATTGCTACACAGTGATGAACTTCAGAACTTGTTAGATCTCTATACCTAGGATCATGCCCAGGGATTGATTTAGCAGGTCTAGTGTGAAATCCACAAGCCAAAACTCCCTGGGGGAGTGGGTGGGTTGTTCCTTGGGAAAGAAGTTTGATTCTAGGGCTGGGCAGGCAAAGTATAAGATAAGCCCGGAGCACCTTATAGTATCAAGAAGAAAGTGCTCAAAAAAACAAAGGGACCAGAGTATGTCAAAAGGACACAGGAATCAACATGAAAAAGCTCTGGGCAGCGGTCTGTAGTGGTTATGGAACTGACCACATGAACCCAGCCGGGGCCAGCTAAACATCAATGACAACTACAACAACAACAACAAAAATAGCTATGTGTTGTGGTGGGCGCCTGTAGTCCCAGCTACTTGGGAGACTGAGGCAAGAGAATCACTTAAGCCCAAGAGCTGGAGGTTGCTGTGAGCTGTGATGTCATAGCACTGGATAGACGGCAACATAGTAAGACTCTGTCTCAAAAAAACAACAAAAACAAAACTTGAAAGAGCTCAAGAGCCCAACAGCCAAAGCTAAACAATTTGGGCATCAAAATAAGTAACACAGTATGGATTATAACCCAAAGTATGAAATAATATCCATGAGTCCCTATCAACATAAATAAATGATTGCACAAATAAAATAAATGGGTAGAAGAGACAAAACTTTCATCTAGAAGAATTTCAAATAATAATCCATATATTCTTGGCTTCTAGAAGGTACAGCTTAATTTCCACTCCCTCATCTTAAAAAGGAAGTCTAGACTCAGTGATTGTCTTCTGAAGAATAGCATAAACAAAGGAAAAAAGGCTAACTTTATAATAGAAAAACCAGACAGACATCACCTTCACCAGGTAATGAAGGTTAACAGCACCAGTGATGTCATGTGGACATCAAAAGTGCTCTGCCTATGACGGGATGAGAGGAGTACTTCACCTCTGCAGCATTCTTCCCGATAGCACCCAAGCTAATCATGAGAAAAACACTAAACAAATCCAGATGAGGGTACATTCTATAGAAGACCTGGCTAATAGAAAACTGTCAAGGTCATAAAAATATAAGAAAATGTCACAGACCAGAGAAGACTGGTGAAATGTGGTGACTAAATGCACTGTGGGAGCTTGGATGTGTTCCAGGGGTAGAAAAAGGATATTAATGAAAAAACTGGCAAAATCCAAACCAAGGATGGAACTTACTAATAGTAATGTGACAATATCAGTTTCCTATTTTTGACAAACATACCCTAGAAATGTAAAATATTTACAATGCAGAAAGCCAGGTGAAGGTTTTTATATGGGAACTTTCTGTATTATCTTTGCAACCTTTCTATAACCTAAAATTATTCCAAAATTATAAAATTTACTGAAAACAAAATTTTCTTGGGGACTCCACTGGAGAGCTATTTAAGAATCACAGGGACTCTAAGAGCTCAGTATTTTTTTTTTTCTAAGATTACAGATAGCCTAAGTCCATTATAGTAAAGGGAGATTCAAATATACATATAAATGAATCACTCAAGGATCCTTAAAGGAAGCTAGTCCCACTTATAAGCAACATCTTACTTTACTACTCACATGTTTTCTTTCAGAGATCATAGCCAGTGTTCACAGGTTTGTATTTTAAGGAGTTTACATTTTCTGCAAGTAGTTTATTAAATAACCTAACTGTTGAAAATATAAAGCTATTTTGAAAACCAGTTCAGGATATCTAATAAGTCAGGCTGGAAATGGAATATCTTTACTTTTTCAAAATGAGTTTTGAAAGTGGCCTTTATATTTATAATTGAGAATATATACACACATGAAATCTGTGTTTGGTGGTTTATTTTGTTTTGGGGTTTTTTTTTTTTTTTTGAGACAGAGTCTCACTTTGTCGCCCTTGGTAGAGTGCAGTGACGTCATAGCTCACAGCAACCTTAAACTCTTGGGCTCAAGCGATTCTCTTGCCTCAGCCTACCAAGTCGCTGGGACTACAAGAAACCAGGTTACACTGATTGCATTTGTTAGGTAAAGTCCCTCTTACAATCGTGTCTTGCCCCCAAAAGGTGTGTCACACACCAAGGCCCCATCCACCTCCCTCCATCCCTCTCTCTGCTCTTCCTTTCTCCACCCCTCCCTCCTTCTTTCTCTCTCTGCTCTCCCCT
>CAUYPK010016080.1:0-31823 GCA_963574355.1 Loris lydekkerianus | reverse complement strand
ATCATGCTGTTGCTGGGGAATATGACTAACCCTTTTGAAGCTACTAATTTTATGTCGAGCTTTAAAGTCCATAATTGTTCAGAAAATATTATTTGACCTACAGTATGTCCAAATCAATTTAATAAAATCACTTTATAACAGGGTTCTGTGCTTGACATGTAGTTGTGTGAATTCAGTGGTCTTTGTGTGTGTGGGGAGTGGAGGGTTGGCTTGTACACTGCCTTGGGTGACCGTACATGCTGTCCAAAGTGGGCACTTGAGAGTAGGAGGAGGGAGATGATGTGAATACTTAAATCTGGACAACAGGCCTAATATAGGACTGTCACAGACAAGCCAAGGTATGAAGGCACCTTGGCCCAGAGGTCACTGCCAAGCAAGTAACAAATGACTGAGTTAGGTCGTGAATAATTCAAAGCAGTAAAGGTCTATGTAGAACTGAGAAAGCACACCCCGCAGGAGAGAGCAGCCTCTACCAGCTATTTCTCTTTGTTTTCACAGCACAATACAAGCCTAAGTTTCCTTCATACTATGCTCTTTTAAGAAGAAACCAACATAGATTTTTACATAAAATTTAATATTAAGTGTTGACAGCTAATGTTTCCTGTATGATCCATGTGGGTTATTCCTGATGTCTGCCTGGTACCCCAGGTGTTTGTTCACGTGTCAGCCCTGCTTTGGTCCCTAATGACTGCAGCTGGCTTGAAGTGCTCCCAGCTGAAGCAGTGGGAGCCTGTGTTCTATGCAGAAGCATGACAGTGACCCTGTTGTCTACTAGCTTTGAAGGACAAGTCTGCACTTTGGTTTCACCACTGAGGTGGGGACAACTCAAACTAGCCCTCCTGATATAAGCAGGGTGGGAAAAAGAGGTCATCTGTTATGGAGCACTCCTGGTTACTCACTAGCATTTAGAGAAGTCAAGAATGACTTCACAGTTTCTAATTCAGGAGCCTGAATAAATGGCAGATTGCATCTTTGAGAGAGGAAGAACATTTCACATCAGAGCCTAGCATGCAGACAGTGCTGTGTGGGGGCCTGGACACAACCCATCCAGTGTCCGGCTTGGAAGTCATAGAGGGATTCATTCATTCCTTTGTGTTGTGTGAGCTTGGACATGTAGGCCTTCCAAAGTAGAACTCAGAACTCCCTATCAGTTCTCCAAAAAATTTAAAGGCACTCTTTTCTGTATGATTTGCTGTTACTCTCAAGAATTTGAAAAAAGTAGGTAAAATGGAAATTAGTGGTAAGATCAAACTAGGGGAGAGATGAGCTAAGCTGGGTTAGGACAAAACAAGCCTAAGTTTGTACACTGATACGATACAAGATAGAGTAATCTTATGATCATATGTAAATTAACAGTAATTACTAATTACTGTGTTTTGTTATTCCCATATTATATTTTAAAGTATCAAGAGACAGATGAGCAATTCGTAGATCCCAGGACCTTGTGTTTGTACATGCCACTAAGGTAGCTTCTCAGTGGAAGAGGACTGTTAACTCCAAAGCTATTTTATTGGTCAGTTTTAGGTATTTGCAAATAAAATACATTTTTAGAGTAAAATAATAACACATATAGACTTATTTTTAGGTGAGTTGTATATTTCCTAGACGGTTTTATGCGTACCCTGCCAGTTGCACTTCCCCATGTTGCTGTTGGAAATGATTCACTTGGAAACTGACTTTCCCTCCCCCATCAGTTCTTTGTGGGCCCTGATCCAGGTGCTCTCAGATTATTGTGGGAGAGTTGTGTTCAGAGTTTTAAAACCTAGGATCTGTAGGTGGCTTTCAGGGAAGTCTAGGCCCTTATTAAATGGCGTGCAAAACTGTATTTTTGGTGCATGTTTTTCTGGGCAAGGGAGCTTTCCCTAAGTTTGTGACTCTAATAGATAAAGAATACTGGCTGAGGAAAGCCTCTTGATCCACACACACTCATTGAACAGGGACCTTAGGCAAAGCGGGGGTGGGGGTGGGGGTGGGGGGTAGGGTGGTGCCTAAGAGTTCAAAACAGGTGAGTAGATGGTTATGATAAACAATAGAAAAAATAATGTTACACTGTGTTTTACAGAAAGAAAAAGACATTGGCATAAAATGGAAAGATGAGTGTGCATGTGTTGTTTCACTGGGTTTAATAGGTAAACTGATGGTTGAGTGTAACATGCTTGAAAGAGCAGTCGTAAGAACAGTTATGTTCCAGTCTGTGTAGGTGAGGATAGGAAAAGAGTAGATCTACAATTAAGATCTTGGCTACAGAGGAAGCAGTTCTTTACTGTATAATTGAGGTGAGGTCCCCAGGCTGCTGTGGTTCTATTTAGGTTCTTAAATAAATGTATTCCTACTGCTTGGTGGTCTTTCATGTCTCATTTCTGTGTCCTACTTCCCTTGGCTGGAGTACCAAATTAAGGTAACTTTTTTTTTTTTTTTTTTTTTTGTGACAGTCTTAATCGTAGAGTCCCATTACATGATAGCTTAAAGCAACCTAAAACTCTGGGCTCAAGAGATCCTCTTGCCTCAGCCTCCCAGCCTCATGGGACTATAGGCATTTGCCACCATGTCCAACTAATTTTTCTATTTTTAGTTGAGACAGTGTCTTGGCTCTTGTTTAGGCTGGTCTCAAACTCCTGAGCTCAGGCAATCCCTGCCTTGGCCTCGCAGAATGCTAGAATTACAGTCATAAGCCACCGCTCCTGGCCATAAGTCAGGAGCCTTCATCCTGTCTCCAAAATGTAGACTTTTTCTTAACCCTGGCACTCTTGCATCCCTTTGTGCCCCACTCCCCTTTCTGAGATCAGGTCAGTGTCCACAGGCACTTGTCCAATGGCTAAGTCCTGTTTATAGTCTTACAGAGAATGAACTAGAGATTCTGTCTAGTAGACTAACAAACTTTGTTTCCTGTGGCCGTTGTTACCATGCAGTGTTACTGTTGAAAACAGCTTCTAGAAAACAACTTTGAATTCTCTGTGTTGCTTACCAGAACATCTCACTTGATTTAGCAAACATCAAGAAAAAGAAAAATAGGAAAGTATAAGATGGCAGAACATGTGGTTAATTATGGCAAGTGTGAATGGATTAAATTCTACCACTTATGGACATTTTCAGGTTGAATTATAATGTGACCACAAATGCGGTTATGTGCTGATTACAAGAGACCGCTTAAATGACACGAAAGGCTGCAAATAAACAGATGGGGAAATATATCAGCAGAATGCTTACAGAGGAAAGCAAGTGGTGTTAGATTGTCAGTCAAGATGGAATGCAAGGCAAAAAGCATCAGTTTATGAAAGGAATAATTTCTCAAGAAGATAGTTAAGGACCTGTATTTGCCTCAACACAGCTTTGAAAGATACTTTGGAAGTTTTTAGAATACAGTGAGAAGGTAATTCCCAGTCACAGTAGGATGTGTTAATTCTCATGTCTCAGAAACTGAAAATCAATCAACTATTTAGTACTGTTGACAAACTTAATCAACTATAAATGAACTTTGTGTCACCGAATAGTAACAGAAATTAACCATATTTTATGCCAGAATACCAGATTCCAAAATGTAGAAATCTCACAGGCCACATTCTTTGACTATAATGTAATAAAAATTGAAGTTACTAAGAGCCAAAAATGCTATCCACTTGGAAATTTTAAAAAAAGCAAAACATGCATCTCTCCCACCTCAAGTTACAATGAAAGAAGAATCAAAGCAAGTGCAAATTATTTACTTAGTTTGTGTGGATGGGACTGAAATGAGGGCAGCTTTTGTAGTCCTAAATTCACGTCTTAAGAAATTACACCAAGCAGTTAAGCAAGCTGGGAAAAATAATGTAAGCGCAAATGACTTGCGCTTTTATCAAGATTATCTTATGTTTCTCATATTTTCACTTATTAACATACTGTGTCATTTTGAAAAAGAAGGATAACACATTTGATGGTTGTAGACTAGCCTACCCTTTGGTGAAATTTTGAAAATGTTCATGTGTGATCTTCAGAGAGATTCTTAGGTTCTCTCACTTAAAAGGATTTAGAAGCTTTCTATCTTGTTCTGGAAGAAATTAAGTAGTGCATAGATTAATTAATGTTTGCGCCCCATCTCACTTGCCCGGAGGACAAAATTAAGGTAACAGCTCATATTAATGTTTACGTTAGTCATCTGGATCCTTGAAAAGCTTGGTAGATAGAAGTTATCCAGCATAACTCAGGTTCGTTGGGGTGGGACTTAAACTTGGTCAGTGTTTTTACTCTTTCCGAAACAAAGTTTAGATTTTTTTCCCTTTTTTTGGTATTTTTCAGTTTCCTGGGAAAATCACCCCCTTTTTGTGAAAACCTTCAAATATATTTCAGAGATGTATGTAACTATAAATTCTTAAATCTGATTGGCATTTTGATAACTCCTCTCATACCTCCCTTTGTATGTTTATATTATTTTTATTGAGTTTGCCACAATTATGTCCATGTTTCCTACCCTCCTCCTCCACTGCCCCAAAGAACCAGACATTGGATTTGATTATCAATTCCACTGGGTAATTTCCTGCCTTATTCATTACTCTTTCTGCTATAATTACTAATCACATCCTGTTCCTTCCCATAGTTTTATCTTATTATTCTTTTTCTAATTATTTTTTTTAGTTGCCAAAGTCCCATGAGATAATCTCAACGGACTTTATTTTCAAGGGTCAGCAAACTATGGCCCCTGGGCCAAATCCAGCCCTTCTGTTATTTTTGTATAGCCTGCCAGCTAAGAACAGTTAGGTTTCTAAATGTTTTATTAAAAGCAAATATTTTGTGAACATAAAAACATTAAAAAATTAAAATGTCCATGTCCATAAGTAAAATTTTATTAGAACATGACCACACTCATCATGTTTATCCCTTCAAGTTATCTTTTTGTAATTTTGTAGTTTGGGAAAGATAAGATTTCCCCATCTCAAAGTCAATTGTAATAATACAGAATATTCCAGACAAGGAAAAGAGGGAGGCTGGTGCTTCTAGACAATGAAGTGCAAAGAGGGGTGACCAAGAATAAGAGGAGAGATGGGTTTCATGATGCCAGGGACTGTGGCCCCTTATATGAGGTGCTTCTGAAGGTGGGAGGGCCAAGATGGGACTCCAAGCTATGCCCATGGGAACAAAGGTCTACATACAGGCCTGACCTGGCAGAAGGAGGGCCCTCCCTGCCAGCCACCAGTGTTTGCATGGACTGCACAGGCTTTAGCATTACCAGAAAGTGCAAGGCAGGCTTGGCACCTATAGCACATAACCATAGTGGTTAATGGTGGCAACCACATGCACTGACAGTGGTGGGTTCAAGTTCGACCCAGGCCAGCTAAACAACAATGACAATTGCAACAAAAAAATAGCCGGGTGTTGTGATGAGCGCCTGTAGTCCCAGCTGCTTGGGAGGCTGAGGCAAGAGAATTGCTTAAGCCCAAGAGTTGGAGGTTGCTGTGCTGTGATGCCACGGCACTCTACCTAGGGCGACATAGGCTCTGTCTCCAAAAAAAAAAAAAAAGTGCAGAGCAGAGGCTTCCCTCAAATGAGTCCTAGTGCCATCCAGGAAGCCAACCCTGGTTAGAGGGGACTTGGGTGGGACTTAATTTGGTTTAGACAAAGAAATGAGATATACTGTAAAAGTTATAAAGATGTGGATGCCTAAAGATTATGAAGATCTGGATACCCTTAAACTTAGTAACTGTAATATGCAAATCCTTTGTATTTTTTTCCTCCTTGATCTCAAAAATGTTTGAGGGATTTTCAAGTTTCAATGTATTTCTAATATTCATTGGATAAATACCAATTCATTTGGACTTTGTATGTGAAATACTAGTCTTCATCCTGTTTAGTGGTGTCTACTTGAGTTCTACATCAATATAACAGTTTTAACTCATAATTTTCTTGTGTTTGCCTAAAATATGTTTATCCCTTAAAATTATCTTGTTAAAATTTTATATTTTGGGAAAGGTATGACATGCACATATCAGAAAATCTAAACAGTATCAGTGACTCTAGCCTGACTCATTGTTCACCGTGGATCCTGCCCCTAAGTAGTTGCCTTTCTAATGTGTCTTTTTTGCAGTAGTTCATACATACATACGTGTGCTAATGTGTGTGTGCATATCTTGCTTCTTTCCCCAAGGACATGATCACGTGGTGTACTTCTGCTGTAGATTGATTAATTTTCAGTTAGCAATGCCTATCAGTGACAGTGAGCTCTTAGAGCATTCAGACTGCCTTTTTTTTTTTTTTTTTTTTGAGACAGAGGCTCAAGCTGTCGCCCTGGGTAGAGGGGCCGTGGCATCACAGCTCACAGCAACCTCCAACTCCTGGGCTCAAGCGATTCTCCTGCCTCCACCTCCCAAGTAGCTGGGATGACAGGCACCCGCTCAGCTATTTTTTTGTTGTTGCAGCTGTTTTTGTTGTTTGGCGGGCCCGGGCTGGATTTGAACCCGCCAGCTCAATTGTATGTGGCTGGTGCCTTAGCCACTTGAGCCACTAGACCTGCCGCTTTTCATCGCTGGATGGTTTCCTACTGCATGAAAGACCTTCATATTTATGTTATTAGTTTCCAGTTGATGGAAATTATTCCCATATTTTTGTCTACTACTTTTTTTTAATCTATTTATGTTCCAGCCAAGTATCAACTTTTAATTACTGTATCTTTTTTTATATGCTTTAATATTTGCACAGCCAAGGCTGCTATTATTTTCCAAATTTTCCTCATCTATTCTGAAATGTTTGATCCTTTCCCTTTAAAATTGTGTCACTTTGTCACTTTGTCTTAGATGTGTGTCTTATAAACACCACAGTCTAGTTGGTTGGTTGTTTTTTTTTTTTTTTGACTGGATGTTCATTCTTTTATTAAGAACACTCAACACTTTTTTTGCGGTATATGCTAAACTGTTGAATATTGCCAATTGAATAGAAAATATTAATACAAAAAAGCATGGCTTCATTTTTATTATTTGTTACATTCATCACCCTTTCCACTATAGTTTAAGTAAATTAAGTATGAACCCCAGTTCCTGATATGATGGGAAATCCCATTATTTTGGAGGGAGGGATAAAGTGTTTCCATTTCTTAGGGTCCCTGTGGCTAACACCTTCCCTTTGTTTCTGAGTTCTCACTCTCAGCTCCGCATCTTGACTCTGATGGACCCTGCTGCTCTGTGTTTCCTCCCCTCGCCATCACAGATGTGTGTGTATGTGTGTGAGTGGTGTGATGTCCTTTACTGACAATTTGTAGCAACAAGAAGGGTTCTATCTGCAGACAGCAATTTCATGTTGAACAATAGACATAAGTTCTTGAGGACCCTGGCCATCCTGTCCCCAGAGAGTCCATGGCTGCCTTCCATCAGCCCCTAACAAACTTACCACCATGTTGCTGGGCCGCTGTTTCCTTTTTTGATGTCCTCTCTGCTTTCTAACTACCTTGCTTACTTCCAAATCCCATATTCTTGCTCTGTCTTACAGAGGGCAATTGAATGACACCTCTTCTTTCCTCTAGGCAGCCCAGGCTGCATCCACACCAACCTACAACCAGTAACCAGACATACTGTGATGTGTTTCCCAGCCACCGTGGAGCCTGAGGGGTATTCTGGCCTGCTCATGAAGTTAACCTATTTTTGTTTCGTGACCACATAGACATAACAGGATGCACAGCGAAAGATTTAACTTGCGACTTTTCTTCTTACTCAAGTAAGATGCTAGGTTCCAGGGTCATCCTAGCCAGAGGCAGTCCTGTTAGGTCCTATAGGCAGTGGAGAGAGGCCTGGGTCCTGAAGAGTCACCCGTAGCCAGATAAGGTGCAGGATGCCCAACCCAATTCAATTCTAATTTTATTTACACTAACAATCACTCCTTGTGAACCTGTAGCTCACTTTATAACTGGGTGTCCTGTGTTTTTATATTTGCTAATCTGGTAGTTCTGCCCTTAAGGAGATCAGCAAAGGGCTCTGTTGCTCAGGGTGTCATAGGGTGTGGGACCCCTGTTGGACTGAGATAGGGGTATGTTTCTTATTTCTGTGGTAGAGAGAGAAGCTGCAGGCCCTTGATGACATGCTCCTGGGGTGGGGAGAGACAGTTCCAGGTTCACAAGAATTAATCAGGTCCAGGGCATCTGGGCCAACTACAGCCCATAGGCTGCCAGCAGTGCCACCCCTGGCAGCAGAGTGGTGCCATGGGACCGTGGGACCTATGGAACCACCCAGCAGGACTCTAAGGATGCAACTTCAAGAAACAATTCAAAAGGGAAAGAGGAAGAAATGCTGAGAGGGAAGCTGATCAAAGACAGGGGTTTGCTCCTGCTCTGCATCTGTTCATAGTCACTTATTTACATGCCAAAGGGTTACCCATCCATGTTGTGCTGGGTGCTGAGCCGAGGCCATAAGAGTAAGGACAACCACAGTCTGCCAGGTAGAGACATGAGTCAAACACAGATGGCAGCTGCCTATAGCAGGTCTCACCCACTGACCAGTAGCTCTGGCAGATGTTTTTTGTTTTCATTGTGCTAAAGGCAGTGTTCAGTCTGTATTTTTAAAAATTTACTTATTAATTGACATAATTGTATTTATTGTGTACAACATGATGCTCTGAAATATGTGTGCATTGTGGGTTCCCAATAGGCTTTTGAGGCTTGTGCAGAGGAGAGGAGGTGTCCCTGAGGACGGGAGGGCCAGCCATGCAAAGGCCTGGGGTGGAGGGGCTCCTTTGGCGTACTGAAAGAAGTCACTTGAGACAGGGCAGGGCGGGGAGGCACAGAGGAAGGTAGGAGATGACCCTTCAGGCATGGGTTAGGATTTTAGTCTGATCCTGAGGGCAATAGGTGGTCCAAGTGTTCCCAGTAGGTGGGGGCAGTGGTGCAAGGTGGTGGTGGCCTCCACTCCTGGGAGGTGAGAGGGTGAGTGGGGAGGTGGGGGAAGACCATTGAAGATTGTCCCAGAGGCTGAGAAGTGAGGAGGCGGTTCCTCAAGCAGGTGCCGTGAGAGATGGGCAGAGGCAGATCTCTTGGGGGATATTTGGAAGGGACAGAAGTTGAATTTGGACATGGGGCACATACTCATTTCCTGTGGCCATCAGAACAAATCACCACAAATTTGGGGGTGTAAAACAGCTCACATTTATTCTCTCTTAGTTCTGGAAGTCAGAAGTTTGAAAAGAGTCTCACTGGACTAAAATCAAGGTGTCCGCTGGGCTGCATCCCTTCTGGCAGCTTGAGGAATCTTTCTTTGCCTTTTGCAGCTTCCAGAGCAGCGGTTCTCAACCCTTCTGAGGCCACGACCCTTTAATACAGCTCCTCATGTTGTGGTGACCCCAACCATAAAATTATTTTCGTTGCTACTTCATAACTGTAATTTTGCTACTGTTATGAATCGAAATGTAAATGTCTGATATACAGGATGTATTTTCATTGTTACAAAGGGGGGGTTGTGACCCACAGGTTGTGACCGCTGTTCTAGAGGCTTCCTGCATTCCTTGATACGTGGTCTCCACACCTCAGACTTCTGCAGCCTTGGTCACATCTGCTCTTCCAAGCCTGGCCCTCCCATCTCCCTCTTATAAGGACTTGTGATGATACACAGGGCCATCTGGGTGATCCAGGGCCATCTGTCACCTCAAGGCTCTTAATTTAATCACATGTACAGGGTCACCTTTGCCATGTTGGGTGACATACCCACAAGATGTGCACATCTTTGGGGCCACAATTCTGCTTGCCACAGGGAGTGAGGGAGAGAGAGCTGTCCCTGGTGATTTCTGGGTGTCTGGCTTGTGCTATGGGATGCCGAGTGGGGCTGTTTTATTAAGAGGCAGCTTCAGAAAAGGAGCAGGTTTGCGTGATTTTGGATTGAGCTGCTTTTGAAACATCCAAGAAGAGATTCAAACAGGCAGAACCTGCAACTCTGGATCTCAAACGAGAGTCCTGGATATGTGTCTCATCTGTGAGAGGAGTTTGTGTACGTAAATACATATGTATGTACACACACACACACACACACACACACACGTAGAGGTTTTAGGGCAGCATTTCTCAACCTGTGGGTCGCAACCCGCAGGAACTGTATTAAAGGGCCGTGGCATTAGGAAGGTTGAGAACCACTGTTTTAGGGAATTGATGCATGTAATGGAGGGGCTGGCGAGCCTGAAAGATGCAGGGCAAGCTGGAGGCCTGAAGACCCAGGGAAGAGCGGGTATAGCAGCTGCAGTCTGGAGGCTGCCTGGGGGCAGAGCTCCCTCTTCCTCCAGGACCTCAGTCTTGCTTTTAGGCCTTTCCTGGGTTAGATGTGTCCCCTCCATGCTTTGGAGGGCCATCTACCTCACCCACAGTTTACTAATTTAAATGTTGATTCATCTTAAAAAATACCTTTACAATGACGTCTTGACTGGTGTTTGACGGAGTATTTGGGTGCTATGTCCTGGCCAGGTTGACACATGAAACTCACACCACACACACCAGATCTGTCCCTGTGCATGGTACCCTGCCTCAGTGGGCCCACAGTCCCCATGCCCAGCAGGCTCTTAATTCTCTTTTCTCTTCATATCTGTCAGCAAGTCCTGGCAACTTTATCATCAGAATGTACCCCACAATTGTCCCTTTTCTCGTCTGAGCTAACATCTTCTGAACCACAGTCATTCCTTGCTTGCAGGACTGTATAGCCTGTGGTCTCCTGGCCACCACATGGGCCCTGTAAGAACCCACTTCTCATGGCCTTGGGGCACCTTATCTTCTGCCATTCAAGTCAGATCAAGAGATTCTGTATCTTAAAAAAAAACAACCCTCTAAAGCTAAAAAAAAAAAAAAAAAAAACCCACGTTAACTTCCCTTTTACAAAAACAAAAACTTCGCAAGAGTCCATTGCAGGGGGGGGGCTTAGGACAGTGGTTCTCAACCTGTGGATCACAACCCACAGGAACTATATTAAAGGGCTACAACATTAGGAAGATTGAGAACCACTGCACTGGCTTAGGAGGACAGCTGACTCTTCTGGGCACTAGTGAGTTCTCTACAAACAGGTAGATGGGGCAAAGGGATCATGTATCTTTTTTTTTTTCTTTTTTTTTTTTGAGACACAGTCTCACTTTGAGGCCCTGGGTAGAGTGCTCTGGCATCATAGCTCACAGCAATCTCAAACTCTTGGGCTCAAGCGATTCTCTTGCCCCAGCCTCCCAAGTAGCTGGGATTACAAGTGCCTGCCACAATGCCTGTCTATTTTTTTAGAGACAAGGTTTCGCTCTTGTTCAGTCCAGTCTTCAACTCTCAAGCTCAAGCAATCCACCCGCCTCAGCCTCCCAGAGTGCTAGGATTGTAGGCAGGAGCTATGTGCCTGGCCTGAGATCGTGTATCTTGCTCTTGGTAGGACTCTGCTGGTTTCCTGGTGCTTGTGTGCATTTGGAAGCATCAGCATTTCTTTACAGATGACCTGCCAGCTATGGTCACCTTGCTTTGCTGGAAGTTTGCCTTGGGGGTTGGTGGAACTTAGTTTAAGCCAGTAACACCCCACATGCCCAACTTCCATCTGGTCCTTCAGTCTTGATGTACCAATTTCTTTAGAATTCTTTAGAAGCAGTTTACCAGGGAAAAATAATATTCCTATTTTTTTTTATTTATTATGCTTAAAAATAATGTTTGAAAATTTCCTGTGTGTGCATTCACTCCAAGTTTATATCTTACAACAGACCCCCACGGGCTTACAAGTAATGAATTCACATTTGCATGTTGGGGGCCCAGGCAAGAGCACACGTGGAGGCCTGAAGCCCATGTGCTGCAGCTTTAAAATTATAAATCAAGTTAACGAAGTGTTGACTAAAATACCTTCCACTGGGACATGATCCCCTCAGAATGTCCTGAAGACCAGGCTCAACCTTGCCATGACCTGTCTAAGTTTCCTTGGTTCATGGTGGGGCAGCAGAGGCCAGTGATCTGCTCATGTTCCTTCCTGCCCCTGCAGAGTCTGCCTGAGTCCACAGCCTCACCACTCCAGCAGCTCTCTCTGCAGTCCCTTGGAATGAGCCATGGAGACCAGTACCCTGCTCTTAGGGAGATGCACCCGAAGAACAGGCCTGGGCTATCTCCCTCCAGCTCTGGGAGATTGAGCAAAGCAGCAGCACTCCAGGTTGGAGTATCCCCATGGCCGCTGAGAGGGTCAGAGTGGGGCCCAGGCCAGAGACCCCTCTTATCCAGCTTTAAGGGTAGTGCAGACAACCAGGCATCTTCAAAGATTTTGTTAGCACAGGTTAGCAAACTAGATGGCCTAAGTGAAATTTCTGTCCCTTATGAGTAAACAAAAATGATATACACTGAACAGTAATTTTGAGGCAAGAAAGAAATCGAAACTAAAGCCCATGAAATCCACTCTTAGCTTACAAAATCTTAGGCATTAAAGCCCAATCTTCTCTTTTCACAAGAAAACGCAGTTAGGGGAGTCAGCATTTTTGGGTCTTTTTCCAACTTTCCCAATGCTCAGGTGCTTCACATTGGCCAAATTGTTTGACCTCCCTGAGGTGGAGTGGCAGGAAGGTGTGTGGATAATCTCTTTTCAATGTGTATCTGTTGCAGCAAAGTGCTAATTAAGACCCTGGAGAGATGCTTGGGCTACAGGGTGCCTGGGAAATATGGATTGTTGTCAACCTCAGCCTCACACCTGCAATGCAGGGAACTCTTCCTTTTTTAAAAGCAAAATCTATGCAGGGCATGGTGGCTCATAACTGTAATCCTAGCTTTCTGGGAAGCTGAGGCTGAAGGATCGCTTGAGCTCAGGAGTTGGAAACCAGCCTGAGCAAGAGCAAGACCCTGTCTCTAGCAAAAATAGGAACATTAGCTGGGAGTCATGGTGGGCACCTATAGTCCCAGCTACTTGGGAGGCTGAGGCAGGAGGGTCACTTGAACCTAGGAATCTGAGGTTGTTGTGAGCTAGGCACTCTAGCCTAGGCAATAGAGACTCTTTCTCAAAAAAATAAATAAAAAGAAAGGGCTTGGCGCATGTAGCTCAGTGGGTAGGGTGCCAGACACATACACTGGAGCTGTTCAAACCCCGCCCCGGCCTGCCAAACAACAATGACAACAAAATATCCAGGTGTTGTGGTGGGGAGGTGCCTGTAGTCCCAGCTACTTGGGAGGGTGAGACAAGAGAATCCCTTAAGCCCAAGAGTTGGAGGTTGCTGTGAGTTGGGGCGACATAGGTGAGACTCTGTCTCAAAAAAAAAAAAAAAAAAAAGACGCAGTCTTGCTCTGTCACTCAAGCTGGAGTGCAGTATCATGATCATAGCTCATTGCAGCCTCTGCCTGGGCCCAAGCAATCCTCTTGCCTTAGCCTCCCAAGTAACTGGGACTGTAGGTGCTCACTACCACGCCTGACTAAGTTTTCTACTTTTTGTAGAGATGGGGTCTTGTTTATGTTGCCCAGGCTGGCCGCAACCTCCTGGCCTCAAGCAGTCCTACCACCTGGGCCTGCAAAGTGCTCAGATTGTAGGTGTGAGGCATCACGTCTGGCAATTCAGGGAATTCGTGAAAGCTTGAGGGACCCCATGTCAAATGGTTTGTGCTCTTTTCTTTTCTGATGCACTCAAAGAAAATGCACAGAACAGTTTACAAGCCCCTCAAAGTCCTCTGGTCCCTCTGATAATTGGCTCTGAAAATTGACACAATTTTAACATATAATTTTAATCTGCAGAGGGATGGTGGGAAGCAATGACTTGAATAATCCCCATGAGCAGGGAATAATAAAATAGGTACGTTGCTTCAGAATTAATTAGATTTTATTTGCCTTCATGATTTCATTTTGAATAATATAATTAAATGAGCTTACATTCCTTAAACAAATTCGAGTTGCCTAGGTGGCTGGGAAAAAGCCAATAATCTAAAGGAAAAAAGCCAATCTGGGGTTCATTTTCGTTTTCCTCTGTGAACAACAGTAGAGGTTGCTGATTCACTCATGGATAGTTGAACATTAATCATATACTAAAGAGTTTGTGTGCTTTGCATAGTCTGGAGTATTTTTAAAAATCACAATGTGGTGAGAGATGTTTGTTTTTCTTTTATAAAATAAAGCAAGTCTAAAACTGAAGAACAATTTAGTTTGTTATCCTCTTTTTACTGAGTGAAGGGTTGCTACTGCCTTTATTAGGGTTAGCTGATTTTAAACCAAGCCAAAACAAAAACCAGAGGCACATTTGATTAGGTTGGCAGGGTTAAAAACGCCAAAGTTTTGTACCAAAGGAAACGAGAGGCATTGAGCATGAGAAAGGCCTGACAGTTCTGTGACTTGACTATAGAAGTTGAAGATTAAGCCCTTGCTTACTCCAAGTACTGCTGTGGGAAATGATGTAGGCAGGAGGGTGGCTGTGTTACCAATTCTTTATTTAACTGTTTTTGAGTCAGAGTCTTACTGTGTCGCCCCCAGGCTACAGGGGTGTGGTAGCTCAAATTCAAGTCCTCCTGTTGCCTCAGCCTCTCAAGTAACTTTTCTATATTTTTAGTAGAGATGGGGTCTCACTCTTGCTCAGTCTAGACTCAGAACTCCTGAGGTCAAGCAGTCCTCCTGCCTCGGCCTCCCAGAGAGCTTGGATTACAGACAAGAGCAGCTGAACCAGGCCCAAATTCTTGTAATTATCTACATACAACCCTATACAACTTTCTCAACTGTTTTTTGAAGGAAGGATAAAAAGTGCCACCCTTCACTTGTTCTCTGAATTACTTTTAAAAGATAGTTTTGTTTTTTTGTTTGTTTTATAAAGGATTTTTCTGGCTCACCACAAATGCTACAAAAGCCACCACCATGGGTGTCATAAAACTCTGTGGTCCCAAGTTTTAACACCTTCTCTTTCTCCTTCATGCCTTTCTTATCTAATTTAAATGGTTAAGTTCATGACCAGATTCCATTTACTTTAAATTCCATCTGTTTAAATTCTTTGTATTTCTTTCTAAGTTGTATTAATTATAACAAGGCTAGTTCTTTAGTGATCATTGATTTGCAAGATAAAAAAGATCTAAGTAAGAATGCTAAGAAGACTTTTCATACTAAGGTCATGTGATACAAAAACAGAAAAACAATGTGGTTTCATCAGGTACTTTCCTTGGGAAAATATAAAATGAAATTGACAGTCTATGCATTAAATTACAAGCCACTACTTCATTTGTGCTGTAGATTGTAAAAATAGGCTCCCTTCTGAGGGCTCAGACCATTGCACATCAATCAGACCCTAAAGGGTAAAGTGTTTTTAAAAATTCTTAAACAGTTGCTTGGTGAAACATGCCATGAATTGTCTCTAACAAGGCAGCCTATTGATAAAGTGATTCTTTCTGGCTCTAAAATTCCCAAGCACACGGGTCAGCAGATGAGCATCATCTTGTAATCTCTTTTTCTCCTGTGGGCTTCATCAGTGACCGTGATCTGACCAGAGAAAGTTCTACTAAGAATGTAAGAAGACTGAAAAGATGTTACACGACACAGCCGCTTGCAAAAGCAGATTTTAGCTTGAGGTAGGGGAAGCTCCAAGCATTCAGTGGTTAAAAAATTCCTTCTCTGCCACCTGTTCTCTCCCCCTCAAGGCAACAAATGTAGAATGTAAACCATCTTTATATTTTAGGAGTTGACATCTATGTCTTAAAGTACTTCCCATCATACTAGTTGTAGCAATTCGAAGGGGAAAAGATATTCTGTCTCCATTAATGTGTAAGAGTTGGCCAGAGTGTTCAGTGAATTGCAAAACCCAGCTATCCTGAAACTGCCCTATGAGCACCCAGCAATTTTACTTTTGGGTATTTGCCCCAAAGAAGTAAGAGTCATCTTGATAGAGGCTGAAAATACAAAGAATAATAATATACACCTTGCTACCAATGGTTAAGAGAGAAAGACTTTCAAACAAATAATTATGTCAGTGTCCTAAAGACAACCAGAGTAGTGTAATCAAAATATAGCTGTAGTTCAGAGGTGAGCATGAATCACCCTATCTAGGGTGATGGGAGCCAAGGGAGGCTTCCTACAGGAGGGTTTTAAGGGATGGCTAGGAGTTCACTTGACAGGCACAGTGAGAAAGCACACTTTAAGGAGAGAAGATAATATATACCAGTGGTATTCAAAACCAAGCATGCATCAGAATCGCCTACAGGCTCAGGATGATAAGTATCTCTGGGCCCAGCCCTCGAGTTTCTGATTTACTGGATCTGGGGTAAGGCTTGGAAATGTGTATTTCTAACAAGTTCCTGGGGGATGCTGGTGAGGTTGCTCTAAGGACCACACTTTGAAAACTGCAGATTTACACGAAGAACTGAAACATGGAGGCACAGCGCGTGTTGGGGAAATTGTGTTACCGAATGTCGGAGCAATCTGGTTAGTCAGGGAGGCGTTTTTAGTTGCTGAGGCGCGGGCACTTTGTGCGTCCCACCAGCAGGTGGCGCTGTTCCACCGTGACAGTCAACCCTGACAACAGCCTCCTATGTAGGCGTCATCGTGCCCATTTTGCAGACAAGGACGTTGTGGAACAGAAGGTTAACTGATTTGTCCAAATAACTCCTTTGAGTAAATGGTGGACCCAGGATTCTAAGCCACACCTGGGTGAGCCTGAAGCCCATTCCTTCTCCCTTGCCGGAGGCTCCATGCTAAGAACACCCCACAGGCACTGGGGAGTCACAGTCAGTAAGTACCTTGGGCAGGGGGTCATGGAAGGATGGGAAAGGGCTTATGCTGGACTCTTTAGGAGACTTGCAAAGGCTGAATTGGTAGCCCCTGAATGTGAGGTGCATCTGCAGAGAGAGAGGCAGAATGGAAAGGAGAGGCGGGGGAATACCTACCTGATGGGGTGTGGTTGCAGGACATCATAGGTTTTGACTTTGGAGGGAGAAATCTGGTGGGCCAGTGACCAAGGGTGGCACAAGACGGGCATGTGGTGAAGGCTGCCTAGAACCCTGGGAACTCCCTCCTAACCAGACACTCATTCTTTCTCTTACTGGGTGAATCTGTTATCTTTTCTTTTCCGTTTTTATTTGATTTTTGTATATATAGAGAGAGAATGGGCTAGTTTCAACCTTCAGCCTACTTTTCCCAGCACCATTTATTGAAGAGACTATCCTTTCCCCACTGTATGTTCTTGGTACCTCTATTGAAGATAAAGTTCATTATAGATAATGTGGATTTATTCTTGGGTTCTCTATTCTATATCTTTTATTTTCTCATTCTCTTTGCTTTTCTCTTATGACATGATGCTCATCACCAGATGAGCAAATTATAACTGGATATAAATTTTAAAAGGAAAAAATGCAAGAGGTTGGACAAGGGAGAAGGATAGAACTTGAACTATTGGAGTCTAGGCTCCCTGAGATAGCATGTCCTCTTCTCATGAACACAGAAAGCCAACGGTGTAACTGACACCCATAAGTCCATCAGACAGATGTAACAATGATTAACACTTTGCAATATTAGCTTCATTCCCCCCTGTAGTATTTTGAAGTATGTTTTAGGCACTGTGACACCTCTAAATGCTTTAATATACATCTCTAAAAATAAGAACACTTTCCTATTAACCCCACACCATCATCACACATAAAAGATTGAATCATCTAATACACAGTTAATATTAGGATATCCTCTGTTATCCCTATTATCTTTTCCTCCAAGATTTTTTATCATAGAAATATTTTTTTTCTTTTCTTTTTTTTTTTTTTTAAACAGAGTCTCACTATGTTGCCCTTTGTAGAGTGCCATGGCATCACAGCTTATAGTAACCTCCAACTCTTGGGCTTAAGCGATTCTCTTGCCTCAGCTTCCCAAGTAGCTGGGACTGTAGGGGCCTGCCACAATGCCCGGCTACTTTTTTGTTGCAGTTGTCATTGTTGTTTAACTGGCCCGAGCCGGGCTCAAACCCACCAGCCTCGGTGCATGTGGCTGGCACTGTAACCACTGTGCTACAGGCGCTGAGCCAATATAAAGTATTTTCAAACATCAGACAAATTGAAAGAATTGAACAGTGTTGTTCAGTTGGATATCCACCACCTGGCTCTGCATTTAACACTTGGCTCTGTGTGCTTTCTTATGTACATATCCCTCTATCCATCCTTTAATCCAGCTCAGCTTTTCAGTGCATTTCAGAGTAAGATGCAGACATTACCCTTCCCCCTAAACACTTCAGCATGGGTACCACTTAACTAGAGTTCAGCATCTGTTAGTTTTGTTTTTTTTTCTTTTGAGGTAAAATTGACACATAATGAACGACACAAATTTTAAGTATAATATTCAGAATTAAGACAAATGGATATATCTATCTAACCCAAGTCCCTGTAAAGATGTAGAACATTATGATCACCCCAGAAGGTTCCTCCACAGCCCTTCCCAGACAAGCCCCCCAAGCCCCTGCAACTCCTGTTCTGTTCCTGTTTATCATCGTCTCTTCTAGAACTTCATGTGAATAGAATCATACTTTTGCGTGAGGCATCTTTCGCGCAGCATAATGCTTTTGATATTCATCCACATTGTGCGTGTCTCAGCAGTTCCCTGCCTTCCATTGCTGTGTGGGTCCCATCATGAGGCTCTTTGACCGTTTTCTTGTCCATCCACCTGTCGAAGGGTCCTTGGGCTGTGTCTTCTTTTTGGTGATTGTGAATAAAGCCTTTGTGATCGTTCACATGCAGGTTTTCTTGGGGACTCTCCCAGATGTCTCCTATTGCTGGTTTATTTTGACTGTGATCTGCTCAAGGTCCCTACATTGTAGCTGGTGGTAGTGCTTCTGATGTCTCTGTGTTTATGTGGAAGGTATCCCATCAAATTCCTGGTTGCATCCACAGTTCCCATCATCTGGTAGGCAGGCAGGAAGAGCTGTGTCCTCAGAGTGACAGCCACTGAGCTACCCGGCGGACCTTAGGCTTATGACTGGAATGGTTCGATTGTGCCTCTGCCTATGGATAGGGGGAAGAAAGCCTCCAGATGGGAAACCTCAGAACTCCATAATTAAACTAATTCTTCCCTGACTCTCTCACTACCTGGGAGCCGCCATTTTTGTTGGAGATGCTGTAGTGACAGCTTTCAGCCACAAGGCGGCACTTGTTTGCTTTGAAAAATTTAAATTTTTGGAGCCCAGCAATAAAAGATACAACATCTTCCAAGAATGTGAGTCTTTTAAGATTTTTCCTTCAGCGTTTCCCGTTCTATCAAATTTATTGTCGACATTTAATTCAGTTTTTCCATTAATATTTACTGAATACTGACTGCGTTCAGTGCATCATGCGCTGTAGTGGTGAAGAAGTGAAACATTTCCTGCCCTTGCAGCTCATCTGACCTAGCAGCGAGGAGAGGTTGCACTGACCCCAGCACAACTCCGAGCAAAGCTGTAGAAACTCAGGTGGATGTGAGCTCATGTTGGGACATCCCAGGAAGGGATGGTGCCAGAGGCAAGTGAAATGGCCAGAAGGTTCTGGAACATAGGCTGTGTTAGGGAGACACAAGGGGATGCGGTATTCCAAAACTGGGGAATTTGGAATTTAGTCATTGTGTCCAATGTCATGGGAAGATCTTCAGTGGGGAGTGGAGGTGAATTAGAGAGGGGAGAGAGGAGGCCGGAGCTTGTGGGTGGATGGGGGGTGATGCAGCCTATGCTGGGGCAACACTGGGAGGAGGCCTAGGAATCACCTCTAAATTCTGCAGAAAGAGGAAAAGGAGGCACATTCTGGAACATTCTTGGCACTTATCTTGAAGTTTGGTTTTCAAAGTCAAATACTTTTGTACTATAAGAATACACTTTCACTCAGATGCCTTAGAGTAAGGTTCAGTGTGAGTTATTTTGCGTGTTAAAGAAAATATTATTCTGTGCTTGTTAATGGGGAAAGAAAGATTTGATTCAGGACTATTTTGAGGGGCGTTCTTCTCCCTGTTGCAGAAGGGGAGGGAGATGGTACAGCCAGGACAGCTGGGCAAGAGCAGGGATGGATGGAAAATTACTAAGAGGAGCCTAACTAAGATTCAGAGCCTCAGGGATTAATCAGATCTCTTACAGATGCAAATTCCAATAGATTAAGTGGGATGTATTTTTGAAGTGGGAAGTACTGTGATTATTTAAATGGGATTATGATAGTGGGGAAATGGAGAAATACATTTATTTTCAGCAAAAGAAGTACCAAATCTTTTTTTTTTTTTTTTTTTTTTTTTTTGAGACAGAGTCTCACTATATCACCCTGGGTAGAGTTCTGCAACCTTAAACTCTTGGACTGAAGCAATTCTCTTGCTTCAGCCTCCTAAGTAGCTGGGACTACAGGCGCCCGCCACAACACCCAGCTACTTTTTGTTTGTAGTTGTCATTGTTGTTTGGGAGGCCCAGGCTGGGTTCAAACCCACCAGCTGGGCTGCAGGTGCTGAGCCAAGTACCAAATCATTTTAATACAAATATAAAGCACTCCTGAAATTATACATCAATGAGACAAGTTTGTTTGGTTTGTAAATATAGATGCAGCGGTAGATAAAGAAACCATTTAAGTAATCCTGTGTTCTTACCTTTGTGGAAAATAATGGTAATAGTAACAAAATAGATTTATGAAATAAAGTGAAAATATAAAATGCTTTTTGGTCCATTGAAATAAAGTGACGTCGATGGTTACTACTAGGTCCCCAGGCCATGGGTGCTCTCAGGGCACACTGATTTCTAAAAACATCCGCCCTCCCCCACTCACTTTATTACATTTAAAGTATAAATGTTTCCCTGAAAATTTACATTTTTCTTTTCTTTAATTCCACTGAAAATCCCCTTTTCGTCACTAAGGGGCAGTTCAGCCACAGGCTCTGGATTTAAATACAGCAGCATCTCCCCTTAGCTGTGCCCGGAGTTTCCCACACTGTGCGGGGGGGATAGTAGCATTGCTGCCTCCTGGGGGGAAAGTATAGTTCCTGGATGCTCAGGTTTAGCTCATGTTTCTGGTTAACCTTGCCTTTGACTCAAGTTTGCTTATGTAAGACAGAAGCCGAGCCAATTAACTCTGCTCTGTAAATTGAAAGGGAAAAATCTTCATTTTCTCAACTTGCCCGTGAAACTTTGACGTGTCCCTAAACTTTCTCTTGTATCATATGGTTGAGAGTGGGTTAGCAGCACTTACTTGATCCAAGAATTCAAAAGACCCCGTTAGAACTTCTTTTTGTATGAGATTGTCCAACTTTTAAAATCTGTTTGTCCCTTAGCTATAAACCCACAGATGTTAAGAGCAGAACAAGGGTGTACAAACTAAGGAAACAAACTCCATCTTCAACACCACACTTGAAGACACAGGATTAACTTAGACAGAGGCTGAACCAGTTGGCCCTGGAGCCGACCGTCAGAAATGATCAGCAATGGTTCACTTCTCAGCACCGCTGACTCAGCAGCTGGGCCATCGGGCGCTGGGCGAGTTTGCCGTAGGATAGAGTGACCTTATCCTCTGTTTAGAAAACATTTCCACCCACCGGGCAGCTTATCAGGAGGATTCTGAAGGAATGAAAAAAGAAAATGAATGAAACCAGCCAGATTTTGTTTGCTGTTGGAAAGGGAATAAGAACCGAAAGTTTAGTATAATCTTACCTGGAGGGTTCTTTGCTCAGCTGGTGAGAGAATAAGATTTGATGGCTTTAGTTGGGAGTCACAGGAGTGAGCCTTCATTAAGTCATAGATACTTATTTTTAGGACTGTCCCCCCCCACACACACTAACTATATTCAATATAACAACATCATTATAGTAGATTATGTATAGTAGTAACTTTTTTTTTTTTCCAGTCACCGTCTCACTCTGGTGTCCTGGGTAGAGTGCCATGACATCACAGCACACAGCAACCACCAGCTCTTGGGCTCAAGTGATCCTCTTGCCTCAGACTTCCAAGTAGCCGGGACTAAATGTGTCTACCACAATGGCTGGATAGTGTTTCTATTCTTTAGCAGAGATGGGAGTCTAACTCTTGTTCAACATGGAGCTCTTGAGCTCAAGCAATCTACCTGCCTCAGCCTCCCAGAGTGTTAGGATTACAGGTGTGAGCCACTGTGCCTAGACAGTAGTAACGCTGTTTAATTGATATACAGGGCGAACATAAAGTTCATGTGCAATTTAAAATAGTTTAACATAGTAAATGGAGCATGAACTTTATGTCCACCCTGTATTTCCTTTTCTTCTTTTCTTTCTTTTTTTTTCTTTTTAGAGGCAGAGTCTTGCTCTGTCGTCCAGCCTCCTGGGTAGGTAGGACTACAGGTATGTGCCACTATGCCCAGCTAATTTTTAAGAATTATAGTAGAACCTCTATAGTTGGCTACCTCTCTACATTGAGCACCTCCTTAAGTTGACCTAATTTTCACAGACTGGACATGCACCACATGTGTGCAATGGAAGTTCCTTATGTTGATCAGTTTGTTACAGTTAGATGGTCAATTTACAGAGCTTCTCTTGTATTTGTAGAGATGGGGTCTCACTGCATTGCCCAGGCTGGTCTCAAATTCTGGCCTCCTACTTTGGCCTTCCAAAGTGCTGGGATTACAGGTGTGAGCCACGACTCCTGGCCTAAAATTTAACAATCATTGTGGAATATCTTTAATTCTTAACTCTATTCTGCTTCTATTTTTCTTATCTTGTCTAAATCACCAGTGATTGTGGAGTTAACGTTGAACGAATGGATTTGAGACTTTCTTCCATCCTAGGCCCCTCAAGGCTACCAAAACAGATATCTTCCATGGGGGGTGTTCTGGAATCACCTTATTGATCTCAAGTTCTGTCTTATCCCTAATCAGAGTTCTTGCAGAAACATGCCTCTCTGTGATGAGGGGCAGCACACAGGAGCAGTCTGAGACCTGATGTTTACTTTCTCCCTGGGCCTGTAGACTGGCAGGGTTTCCTGTGTCCCCACACAGTGAACACTGTCCCAGGCTTATCCCTCCCAACAATATGGGCCAAATCAGGGCCTCTCCTCTGCCATCCTTGTCCTTCTGCCCAGAGCACCATGGAATGCGTGCAGCCCACTCTGCCATACGCAAAACATCTGCTTACCATGCTGTTTGTGTTGTGGGCCGTGGAGACAGGGACCTGGCTGCCTGGAAGCACCGCGCACGGCCCTATGCCGAGTTCCGTGTGCTGTACAGAAGACCCTTGGTGTGACTCGGAGAGAAGAGCTCTTGAGAAATCAGCACCTTGGCACCTCAAGATTGGTAGCAGGTGCCCAAGAGAGGTATGTGGCAGCCCAGGTGCCTGTTCCCAGGTGAACCTTGGCTCTGGTGCTCCAATCTCTGACACAGTTGGCTTGAAATGCCACAGGCTGAAGGTTGAACAAAAGGTTTTATTTTCCAGCATTTTTTTGTTTTGTTTTGTTGCATTGCGGAAGGAAAGAAAACAAAAGGCCAAAAAAGGTAAGAGGCTGCTGGCGTCTTGTGTTACAGGTCAGGATTTCTGAGCCCCAACACTGCTGACGTTCGGGGAGGAGCCTTTCTCTGCTGTGGGACCGTGTGCCCAGCCTGGCCTGTTCCTGCTAGACGCCAGAAGCTTCCTTCTGGTTGTGACTACCAAGAATGTTTCCAGGCATTGCCAGTGTCCCTTGGGGCACTGTCATCCCTGATTGAGAACCACTGATCTGGGCATTATTGGGGATTCGATCCTAAAGTTTGGAGAGTAGGTGTAGTAGGTGTGGGGGACATCATCTTCTGAGCCCGCTCACACGGGTCCAGGTCTCCCCCCAGCTCCTGCCGCCAGCTGTCTACTGGGGTTCAGAGAGGCCTCACAAACACATTACTAAGTCGCTGTGGATGACAGCCCCAGAAACAAAGGATCTAGACTTCCGAAAGCACTCGAGAGAAAGAAGGGAAAGTCGTTTTTTGTTCTTTAATTCATATTTTTATGGTAGATGTCTTAGCTCCTTAAGGAAATGTAGATATTAGAAAAAGAACAAAATTAATTCAACAAATATTATACTTGAAGCCAGCTACTATTGTTGGTGCTACGAGGAGAGAAATTAACTTTTCTATGGAGACAAACATCTCCGCCCTCACGTGGCAGTGCTCTGGCAGTGATGTGTGTGGTGTCCGCTGCTCTGTGTGAAGCTACTGTCACATTCCTCAACTCTTGTCCCAGGCTTGTTTAGAGGCCTGTGTTTCTTTCTGATCTCCTTTCCTCGGCTTTGCACCCTAGGTTCTCAAAGAGCAGGGGATACACAAGGCAAGCACAGTCCTGTGCCGGGAACAGCACCCTGGGAAGCCATGTGGGTGTTCTTTGGGTCACGGAGGCATTTACACTGTCAGAATGATGAGGGACCCAGGCAAGCCCCCGTAGACCTCGGGCACTGTGCTTCTGCTTGTGATGTTGGAACTTGGTGCTTGTGTTTGGGCTTGAAGTTAAGGCTGAGTGTGTGATCTTTCTATGTCCTCCTGAAGTGTGTCATACGGGGGGAGGGGGGGATTTTCTTTTCTTTTCTTTTTTTTTTTTTTGAGACAGAGTCTCACTTTGTCACCCTCGGTAGAGTGCTATGGTGTCCTAGCTCACAGCAACCTTAAAGTCTTGGGCTTAAGCCATCCTCTTGCTTCTGCCTCCCAAGTATCTGGGACTATAGGCACCTGCCACAGCACCCAGCTATGTTTTAGAGATGGGTTTTTGCTCTTGCTGGGGCCAGTCTTGAACTCCTGAGCTTAGGTGATCCATCCACCTTGGTATCCCAGAGTGCTAGGATTCTAGGCATGAGCCACTGCTCCTAGCCTCAGTGAAGATAATTTTTAAAGGAAATCATAAATTGAAAAATTTTCTACCCAGTAAAGTTACATTCCAACATTGCATTGGGAATAATGTTCCTTGTGACTTGGGGCACTGTGTCTCAAAGAGGAGCAAACAGACTTCTGGATTCAGTGTCTTCAAACTGGGGACATTTAATATGAGATATTGACTTAGAATAAAGAACAAATTCAGTGTGTCAGGGACTCATATAAAAGTCTCTTTCTGTGTGATGCCATTTTTCTACACTGTGCATCTTTATTCCTTTAATGTTATGTTGTTCATAGTGTTTACCTATGTTGCCACTAGATGGCCCTAACTTACGTTGCCTTTATCCATCTAGCTATCCATTCATCATCCATCTAATTGTCCAACCAATTGTTTAACCAAGGTTATTGCCCTCAAAGTGCCAAGCATGGTATTTAATACTGGAGATTAAAAAAACAAAAGACCACTGGATGGAGCTTCTCTGCCATGCCTGCAGGCCTCTTGTGATTTGTAGACTATTTGGTCTGCAAAGAGAAATATATCTAATGTAAATATTTCACTAGTTTTAATGGATACATATGCAGCTATTCTAGATCTAGCTGTTTGATTCTGGATGGAGTGTTTTGCCTCTGAGTGCTGAAGTCATCAATGCTGTTCCTCACTGGGGGTGATATCAGTACATTGGGTACAGAGCAGTTCTCTGTGCTGCAGAACTATCTATCCTATGCACTGCCAGGATTCCAGTATTCCTGGCCCCTGTCCACTAACTTCAGATCATGTCTCCCTTGATTCAAAATGGGCTCAGGAATCACCCCCACCCCCACCCCCAACATGCATACGTTTACTTCCAGTGGAGAACACAAGGACCTGGAATGTCTGCATTCTAAGATGCTATGACCATGTTTGTGAAATAATGAAAAGAAACAAAACTCTAAGGGGTAGTTAGAAATATTCCCATTTTATGCAACCTGACTTCTCAAATTTCATAGTCCATAAAAACACTGGTATCTTCAAGGTTCACTTAGAAGTCTCATTAGATGATAGCTGTGAACCACCTCAGACATTAGTTCTTGCTAAGCTTGTTTGGATTAAAATAAAATTTGAGCTTAATTGATGCTGATGAGAAGAGATTATATCAAGGTCTCTGTCCACTTTTTCATATTCCAGGACTTATTCCTTCTTCTTCTATTGCACACACACACACACACACACCCTGACTAGAAAGGAATTATCAGCTCCATATTTCTCAAGGGCCTAAACTTTTTTTTGTTAGGCTACATTAAAAATGGTATTTGTAGATGAATTGTCCATAGACATCTGAATGCTTGGTTCCCCAAGTCCATCTCGAGTCAATAATAGGTATGTTTTGTATTCACAACATGTTTTCTCAGTCCATTCCAGTCCAATGATCTTCACTAGGGATAGAGATATCCCCAGCCTGAGCTGGAAGGGGAATGTGGTCGGGAAGCCTCTGACCTGCACCCTGGTCATCAGAAACAAAGAACACGGAAAGGCTTTCTCAGCTGACAGCAGATCTAACCAATTGTAGTCTTTCTCATTTCCATCTTGGCAATACGTTGGTTCTTCTTCTTACTTTTTAATCAGTTGAGGCTGAAACCCTCTAAGATTTGTTTTCCACAGTATGTCTAGGGATCCCCCAGTGTCTGTTGCCTGCTTGGCACTCAGATAACAGCCAGTGTGGCTTAACAGCTGTTAAGGCACTTGGATAAGATCGCCTAGCCTGGCATTTAATGTGCCAATGAGTCTCACAAATGTATCTTTCATCAGTAAATGTGCTCAAAGGACTAAGAGTTAAGAACCTGAACTCCTGTGGTGCAGTTCAATTACTTTTCTTCCCAGAAGTTGTACTGATATACATGGGGTCTCCCAAGGAGATAAAACTGAATCACCACACCATTTCTCTTCTATTGCTTAACTCCAAGCAGCCATTCCATTCTGAGGCAAAGACTTTTACGACTTTTGGCCTGCCCCACTGAACTGTAAAGCTCCTAGAGACAGGGCTCTGACCTGAACGTGTCCTGGTCCCCTTGGTGACACCATGTACAGGGTAGGCACTCACTTAGATGTGGGCCAGAGCGAACAACTTCTGTGGTCATGTGCTCCCCACTCCTTCACTGGTTGGTCCCCTATTTTCGCAGAGTGAGAGACACCCTGTAAAACATGGGGGCTGCCTCAGCTCCCTGTTGGAGGAATTGTCTGTTCTCTTCTGCCAGGTTTTATCTGTCAGCCAAACCTGTGACCAGGACCGCAGGCAATGTCCCAGTAATGGGAGTTGGGGGTAGGGCACACACTATGGTCCAGCGCGACTCTCTTTGGGTTCTTTGGTTTAGGAGCCTTTGAGTCCCCTGAGTAATCATTGCCTGGTCTTTCAACCTGCAAA
This sequence comes from Loris lydekkerianus, assembly GCA_963574355.1. Classification (NCBI taxonomy): domain Eukaryota; kingdom Metazoa; phylum Chordata; class Mammalia; order Primates; family Lorisidae; genus Loris; species Loris lydekkerianus. The sequence continues at coordinate 4,781 of CAUYPK010016080.1, read as the reverse complement.
TCTGTCTGTGACTCAGCATCTGTAAAATAGGCATAACAATTGTACCTACCTCAAAGGGCTGTTAAAAATACATAATCAGAAACTTGCAATACTCTTGGAATAATCCCTGATGCAGAGTAAGCACTCAATAAATGTTAGTTGTTATTATTGTGATTATAGGAAGAAGTGGTGGAGGAAGAAGGGATACTCCCGAGTTGACCAGAGGTTAAGACATTACTTTAGAAAACAAGAGTTACTAATTTGACTTTTCCTCACAATTTTTAGGCAGCCCTAGAAACTTCTTTTTCTACAGATGCATCTTGTTTTATTTGTTCTCTTGGTAGTGAAGTTGTCAGAGTGATCTGTTTGTCAAAGCTTGTAGATACTGTGGCACCAATTCTGCAAACTATAAATTCCAAACCATGGAAATATTTTGAAATTATTAGGTGAAAAGACCCCAGAAAGTTTCAGTTACTGTTCAGGGACCAGTTTACAACATGGGCCAAATCACATGATCCCAGGTCCCAAATTGCTTTGTCCTTCAGTGAGAAGAAACTTGAAAACACAGGGGGAGGCTCTGCGCCTGTAGCCCAGTTGTTAAGGTGCCAGCCATATACATCAAGGGTGGCAGGTTCAAACCTGGCCCCGGGCCAGCTAAAAACAACAATGACAACTGCAACTGCAACAAAAAATAGCTAGATGTTGTGGTGGGCACCTGTAGTCCCAGCTGCTTGGGAGGCTGAGGCAAGAGAATTGCTTAAGTCCAAGAGTTTGAGGTTGCTGTGAGCTGTGATGCCATGGCACTCTACCGAGGGTGACATAGTGAGACTCTGTCTCAACAAGAAAGAAAGAAAGAAAGGAAGAAAGGAAGAAAGAAATAAAGAAAGAAAGAAATAAAAAATAAAACAAAACACAGGGAGAAAGAAACTCTAAAAAAAAAACAAAACAAAACAAAAAAAACATGCCATAACTGAAAGCTTTTTATTTCCCCCTTTTTATTTAGGTGACAAAATGGAATATCTTCAAACGAAAACCTAAACAAACTAGCAACTTTGAAAATCCAATCTATGCAGAGGTAATTTTTTAATTATCTTTCTTTCTTTTTTAAAATTAAATCATAGCTGTGTACATTAATGCGATCATGGGGCACCATACACTGGTTTTATTTCATATTTTCATCACACTGGTTAACATAGCCTTCCTGGCATTTTCTTAGTTATTGTGTTAAGACATTTATATTCTACATTTAGTAAGGTTCACATGTACCCTTGTAAGATGCACTGTAGGTGTGGTCCCACCAATACCCTCCCGCCACCCATCTTTCCTCCTCCCCTCCCCTCTCCTCTCCTCCCCTCCCTTTCCTTATTCTTAGGTTATAATCGGGTTATAGTTTTCATATGAAAGCTGTAAATTAGTTTCATAGTAGGGCTGATTTTTCTTGACACAGACATTCTTTCTTGGACATAATTTGCTTGGTTAGATTGGACATACACTTAGATTTTTCTGAGCAGATTAACCACCATTAGTCTTTTTCATGAAAAACTATTTCTAGGCACGTGGGGGGAATAAATGGCTTAACTCTGTTTTGTTGTGGTCCTAGATGGAGAACACGCCGAGGGAAGGTGTTGCCACGGCCCCACCTCCATCACCTTCTCCCCCTCCTAAGATATCTCCAAAAAGAGACCCAACTCCAACTTATACTCCAACAGAAGATACTTTTAAAGACACCGCAAATCTCGTTAAAGAAGACTCTGAGGCATAGCTATGCCAGCGATTTAGGGAATAATTGGAAACATACTTTTGCACATATATTTTTACAAACAGATGAAAGTTAACATTTAATACTTTATAAAAATATATATATTTTTCCCTGTTTGCCTAGAGTTGGAACTGTCTTGTGTGCCTTTTTTTTACTTACGCCATCTCATATTTTTACAAACAATTATCACAATGTACTATATGTATATCTTTGCACTGAAGCTGTCTGAAGGTAATGCTATAAATATAAATGTACATTTGTAAATTTTGGAAAGATTATCACATTACTGAATTTGCTAATAAAGTATCTACTGAATTGGTCGGTGAGCATTACAATAAACGATCTAATGAGGAAAGGAATGGACTCGGGGCCTTTAGCCGTGTCTAAAGAAGAGGCACCACTCATATTTTCTATAAAATTATCCAGGAAAGGAATCCAGGCCCCACTATTGGGTCCATTTTTACGTCTCAGCACTTAGTAATATTCAATATTACATGTCAACTTGATTACTAGGTTTATTGATAGAGGCCACTATGTGTTGGATAGATCCATTGATTTGACTGTAGGCACCTCAGATAGTGCAGGAGGTAGAAAAAGCAGTTCATTCTCACCTTTCTGCACATTTGTGTTGTCTAACCAGAGTGTTCCATTTCATTTGTGTTTCCTCACTAGCTGCCAAGTCAACGTTTGTGTTTGTAATGTTGTGAGGAAATCCCATGTCATTTAGTACAAGTGTCCTGTGTAGAATTTGTATTTAATCAAATTATCTCTTTCTTTTGATGGACCCTAGAGCAATTTCCACCCTTACCTGGCATCTCAGGTGGTCACCTAGCCTAGTAACTGGCTCTCCTTAGTTAAGTTACTTAAACCAAATCTGTGTCTTCATAAACTGAGGTGCAAAACAAATACTAGTTGAGCAAAGCCTCAACTGGGTTTTGTTTCTATTTGTGAAAATATCATTATAATGATTATTTATTTCCTAAGTTGAACACGAAAGGGAAATCATTCTTATTGAGCCTATTTTCAGGTCCTTGGGCTAAATCTGTACATTTGTATCAGAATGTACTGTACAGCCCAGCTCTTCTCTTGAGCAGTTGCTATAGTCTCCACACAGGAATCATGGCAGGAATATGCAATTTCCATAGCAAATAGCATTCCTGGTTCTCTGTGCTAATATTGCACATTTGCTGAACAATGAATGAATGGATAGATGGATGAATGAATGAACCATGTACTACTGATTGTTTTATTCCTGAGTTCTCTAAATATTTTTTGCTCATATTTTGAGTGCCTATTGTAATTGTTTTGAAATGTACTTTGATTAGAAAATCAATGGAAATGATGCTGCTGAAAAATTTTTAATAAAAGCATATTTTATCAGATGTCTTTTGTGTGCTTTGTAAGCCATGCTCATAAATCAGTTGTGCTTTGCTGTGTAGAGAGCTTAGTGTTTGGAGTGCTCTCGCTCATGACAGTTCTGTGCCACTCCTTCCTGGAAATGAAGCCAGAGAAATTGGTTTGAATATCCACAAACCTCTGCATTTTGTTTCTGTCCATGATATTCTGGACTAAGTTATAGGAAGCAAAACAAATGGGTTTCCAGAAACTAGGAGATGTCAGAGTCCCATGTGGCTGCCAATATGGCCAGCCCTTGAACACTGTGTGTGGCTAACTGCAGACCAGGGAGAAGGGTGGGTGGTCCTGTTCCTCTGATAACTCTTGTTGCCCTAATGATAGTCATTTGCCAGGAAAACAATTTCTAGCCAGCTCCTTTCACCTAAGGGATTCACCATCCTCCCACTGTTCATCGCTCTGAGTCTCACTTGCTGCTCTGTAAAATAGGGAGGTTGGTTGTGACTGGCCAAAGTGACAAGCTATGTAAAGAGTGAAGGCCGATGCCTGGCATAAAGTACGCCTTTAATCAATAGCAGCTGTGATTATTACCACTTACAGAGTAGAAGGGAAATGGAAGAGGCATGCATTTGTTTTTAAAAGCGCCTCAGTTGATTTTAATGCACACCCAGAGTTGAGAATTACTTTTCTAAATAGGAATGTTTGCTCTACTTTCTTCATTTTTTTTTTTATTCAGTATTATTGTTTTTACTTCAGCCATGCCCTTCTGCCTACAAGAGTGAACGCTCTGCCCTCCTCTGTCCTAAAGAGGCCGGGAGCACTGGCCGCTCTCCCCATTCCCTGTGGTCGTCACAGTCCAAGCAGATGCTGGGGAATGTTCATGCCCCGCGAAGAGGCTAGTCCCCAGGCCATTACAGAAAGCTCAGGCAGAGCACTGCGGGCCCCTCCCGGCAGTAGCAGTGGAGGAGACTGGAGGAGGCGGCTCTGGGGTTGGTAGCGCCTGGATCCGGCAGCAGCGGTGGGGGCAGCATTTGTCGAGCATGTGAAAACGTCCATCCGTCCCTGTCCTTCCCTGGCCCAGCAGAGCTGGGTCCCCGGGAAGAAACAGAGCCCCTGGGCTTGGCTCCCAGAAGGCGCTGGCCGCAGTGCTCAGGACTCAGAAGCCTGAGAGTCTGCTGTGCCCCTCTGGGGACAATGGCTCAGCGCAGTCTCTAGGCAGCTTCCTGTGTCAGGCTGGAGGCCCACAGGTGCAGAAGCCTCCCTCTCCTCAGCTACGATTTAGAGCCCACGGTGGGGTTGTGGGAGTCTTTCACTCACCCCCATCTGGCCAACCAGGCTGTACTGCTTCCCTCCCCTTTGCGCTGGGTGCCTGCCTTGGCGTCACCGTTGACCCCGTGCTCTCTCTCAGAAGGTGAATGAATATCCGTTTGCTATCCTGGGTCCTCTCTGTGGAAGAGGTGCTGCCAGCTGCGTCTAGCAAGCCTCTTGCACCTACCCTGCCCAACATCATTCTCATCTTTATTTATTTATTTTAAGGGAATGTTATTTTTTTTTATTTTTTATTGTTAAATCATAGCTGTGTACATTAGTGCAATCACCTGTACCCATTCTAACATGCACCATAGATGTGGCCCCACCCATTACCCTCCCTCCACCAAAACCTCCCCCCTCCCTTCCCCTTCCTTGGCCC
>CAUYPK010016078.1:0-23242 GCA_963574355.1 Loris lydekkerianus | reverse complement strand
AAAAAAGCTCATCATCCTTAATCATCAGAGAAATGCAAATCAAAACTACTTTGAGATATCACCTAACCCCAGTAAGAGTAGCCCACATAACAAAATCCCAAAGCCAGAAATGTTGGTGTGGATGTGGAGGAAAGGGCACACTTCTGCACTTCTGGTGGAATGCCCACTAATATGTCCCTTCTGGAAGGATGTTTGGAGAATACTTAGAGACCCAAAATAGACCTGCCATTCGATCCTATAATTCCTTTACTAGGTTTATACCCAGAAGACCAAAAGTCACAATATAACAAAGACATCTGTAGCAGAATGTTTATTGCAGCCCAATTCATAATTGCTAAGTCATGGAAGAAGCCCAAATGCCCATCGACCCACGAATGAACTAGCAAATTGTGGTACATGTATACCATGGAATATTATGCAGCCTTAAAGAAAGATGGAGACTTTACCTCTTTCATGTTTACATGGATGGAGCTGGAACATATTCTTCTTAGCAAAGTATCTCAAGCATAGAAGAAAAAGTATCCAATGTACTCAGCCCTATTATGAAGCTAATTTATAGCTTTCATATTAAGGCTATAACCCAACTATAGCACAAGAATATGGGGAAAGAGCCAAGGGAGGGGGTGGATGTTGGGGTGAATGGAGGGTAAGTGGTGGGGCCACACCTATGGTACATCTTAGAATGGGTACAGGTGAAACTTACTAAATGCAGAATACAAATGTCTTCATACATTAACTAAGAAAATGCCATGTTAAACAGTTTGATGAGAATATTTCAGATTATATATGAAACCAGCACATTGTATCCCTTGATTGCACTAATGTACACAGCTATGATTTAATAATTAAAAAAAAAAAAAAAAGAAGGAGTTGGCCACTTCTGACTTTGTAAAGAACATAACCCAGCCAACAAAATTTGCTTTCACCATTTTGGGGTAGGTTTTTATTTTACAGCATGCATCAAGAACACTGAGAATATATCCGTGGTTTAAATCCTACAAAAAGAACCTCAGAACTAGTAGATGAATTGATGGAGAGGCATGGGAAGCAAACATGAGTGTCATTATCCAGTGTTTGGGAACTGAGATTAGTATTTTTCATTGTGTTTGTTAATTACTAATGGCAAGTATGTGATTTATAGCATCCTAAGAAGACAGCTGGCATGGAGCCAGCCTGGATTAAAATTCTAAGTATGGAAGTAAATTATTTTTCCCTTAGTATAAAAGGCTGTGGAAATTAATCGTTTTACTTCATAATGAAATCTGTTGGCTACAAGGCAAGTCTGGGCAGCTAACTTAAAGCAGTTTTAGCTTCTGAGTAGGTAGAATAAAAAACTTCCTGAAACTTTATTTATACCAAAGCCTGATGCCACACAGGTGTCCCAGGCTCCCAAAAGTGGTGAATCATGAAGGCTTTTCTGTGTCAGCATTTTCAGCTATCAAATTAAAGTGGCAATAAATCCAAAAACTAAAAGGTTGCTTAGGATTTCCAGAATTCTAAAGGCATCTGATCTCTGGGTCAGTATTAAACCATCTTGGTCAAGAACATAGTATAAAATTATTCTCTGGTATGTATCTAGGGGGAATGTATTTGTATGTGTAGTCATTTCTTGATAGCAAAATGTGATAATGTTGACTTCCACATTCAATATAGGAAATGAGTTCACATATATGCCAAAAAGTGATAGGGGAGGAAGGGGACAAAAGAGAGAGGATATAAAATAGGGTACTTAGGATAGAGTGAAAGCATTAAAGCATTGAATTGAAGTTAAAACTGATAGGATTTGGGGACCTCTTAGATGTACATATTAGGAAAAGGAAAGAGACAAGAGCCCTAGACGACTACAGAAGGTGGTTCCATTAGCAGCGATGGATAAAACCACTTCCTTCTCTCAGTCAGGCTTGGTTTTGAAACATGAATTGCAGAACCAAACTAAGTGTCTACCCATGAGCTGACCTAAGAAGATTACATTTTGGTTGGATGGATTCATTTCTTTTTAGTCGTTATCAATGCAGCCAAAGATAGAATTAATTATTGACTGACATTAAGTTCATGGTCATGGGAACCCACAAAGACGTGTTGTATTTTGTGTTCCTATCCTAACTTTCTCACTAGATTACATGGTACTTTAAGGAAATGATGGATATGTCTACATTCGCTTCTACTTTCTGGTTGTCCAAAGGCATAAATGTATGTTAAATTTAATTGAATTTAGAAGTCCAATGATTGACTAAGGCCAGATAATGAAAAAAATTGAATCTCTACGACAGAAAAATTTAATTTTAATTTTTCTGTAAAATTGGCAATATGGACCAAGTTGAAAGGTATGTGGGGAAGATTCTAAATGTATTATGTGCCCAGAGAATACTATTGATTTATTACTTTCAAGAGGATCATACAGAAAGTAAATACATAATGTTAAAGCTAAAAAGAACTAATAGTTGAGCTAATTCAATGCCTTCAAAAGAGGACATGAAGACTCGGCACCTGTGGCTCAAGCGGCTAAGGCGCCAGCCACATACACCTGAGTTGGCGGGTTCAATTTCAGCCTGGGCCTGCCAAACAACAATGACGGCTGTAACCAAAAAATAGCCGGGCATTGTGGCAGGTGCCTGTAGTCCCAGCTACTTGAGAGGCTAAGGCAAAGGCAGGAAAATTGCTTGAGCCCAGGAGTTGGAGGTTGCTGTGAGCTGCGATGCCATAGCACTCTACCCAGGGTGACAGTTTGAGGCTCTGTCTCAAAAAAAAAAAAAAAAAAGTTCCAACCCAAAAGAGGACACAAAGAACCAGAGCAGGAGAGTAATTTGTAAAGGTCACACAGCTAGCTAGTGCAGAGGTAAGGCCTCCTGACTTTTGTTAGCGTTCTTTTTTATTAATGTAAATGACAGGAATTTTTGACTTTGCAAAAGGAAACTTCTTCTAAGAGAAATTTGTTATTGGATTTTTTTCCTTGGAGTACTACTTTTCCTTTTTTAATTTTATATATTTAAGGTATATAATATGATGTTTTGATGTACATAGACCTCGTAAAATGATTAGTATAGTCAAACAAATTAACATATCCATTATCTGACATGGTTACTTTGTGTGTGTGTGATAAATGTTACCTAAAGTGTACTCTCTTAGTAAATACAAAAGTATACTCTCTTACAATACAACGCTTTCTTAAATTTTATATACCATTCATTTATTCAGAAAATATTTGTAGAGGTTTCTACTGTTTTAGTCTCTTAAGCACAGGTATTCAGAGATGAAAAGGTACATAGTCCTTGTTCTGAAGAAATCCCCAGTCTTTTGGGAGACAATATTTTCAGTTGTTTGCTTGAACATCTAAAGTGCAACGTGAGTTTAGAAAGAAGAGCCCCAGTGTGTGTGCCTAGAATGTCAAGGAAAGCTTCTCCGAAGATTTAGGGCATAAACTGAAGTATGGTGAAAGTTTGCCAGATAGAGCAAAAGAGTAAGGTCTTCTACAGGCAGCATCACCTCAGAGTGTGATGAGTTTCAAGAACCAAAGGAAGCCTAAATTTTGAGCCTAAGACTGGTGGAGGGTGAGGCTGAGTAGGGTAAAAAGGACCAAATCATGACAAGCAGAAGAATTTAAGTCTTAAGCTCTGAAACATGTCTTCAAACATTTTTCTACTGGGTTATCTTTCTTTTTCCTTAGGCAAATTCTTCATCTATCAAATAAAATAATAAGAATAATAATAATAGTGCCTACCTCATAGATTACTGTGAGAATTAAGTAAGTTAATATGTAAAAAAAATTTTTGAATAAAAATGCTTGGCACATAAAAAGTGATCAATAAGTATTGGTTATCATAACTATTATTATTTTATAAAATGAATAATCACACATTTATGTCATGAAGTATTAAACCAAGAGCGTTCACTGTGGCATCATTAATAGTTCCTAATCCACTGACATTCCTCATTTGGAAGATTTTTTTTTTAATTGTTGGGGATTCATTGAGGGTGCACAGAACCAGTTTACATTGATTGTATTTGTTAGATAAGGACCCTCTTATCTCTTATAATTGTGTCCTGACCCCAAAAGGTGTGCCACATCTAGTTACCCTCCCCCCAACCCCCTACCATGTAGGGTCATTAATTGTCCTCATATCAGAATTGAGTACATAAGATTCTCGCTTCTCCATTCTTGTGATGCTTTACTAAGAATAATGTGTTCCAAATACATCCAGGTTAATACAAAAGATGTAAAGTCTCCATATTTTTAATGGCTAAATAGTATTCCATGGTATACATATACCACAGCTTGTTAATCTATTCCTGGGTTGGTGAGCATTTAGGCTGTTTCCACATTTTGGTGATTTTAAATTGAGCTGCAATAAACAATCTAGTGCAAGTGTCCCTGTGGTAAAATGATTTTTTTCTTCTGGGTAGATGCCCAGCAATGGGACTGCAGGATCAAATGAGAGGTCTAGCTTGAGTGCTTTGAGGGTTCTCCATACTCTTTTGGAAGATTTTTAAAGAGGATAAAAATTCTGTCCCTGTGTTTTTTAGTGTGCAGAGGTAAAACATAAATCATTTGGAGCAGCAAAAGTACACAGCAATGAAGATTTTTCCAAAATCTTATTTTCAGAATGCTCCCTCCATGGTATACATGCTTTCAAAAAGTTACTTTTTCACTCCAGTGCTAACATATTACACACCTTTATTTTTTACCATGGGAGACAGAGAAGGTATATTTATTTTTGCTTTTTTACTAAAATTTTTAATAACAGGGAAGTACACACATCGGAAGTATACAGCTTGTGTTGTTATAGTGAAGACACCCATGTTATCACTCCTCAGATTGAGAGATCAAACAATACCTCCCCCCCCCCCAGTGCCTCTCTTAGTGATTACCCTCTGCCTCTTTCCCAAGTGTAACCCCTATCCTAACTTCTAGCACCTTTAATTAGGTTTTACTTGGTCTGCACTTTAAATAAATATAATCATATACTATGGAATCTTTTGTGTCTGGCTTCTTATATTCAGCTTGATATTTGTGAAGATCATCCATGTCATTGGGTATAGCTATAGCTCATTTATTTTCAGTGCTACGTCTTATTACATTGTATGAAATATGATGGATTCATTCATCCATCTATGGTTAGCAGACATTTCAATTATTTCTATACTAGGCTATCATTAATAATAATGCTATGAATATTCTTATACATGTCCTTTGGAACAAAAGTACGTAGTTAGGAGTAAAATTGCTGGAATGTAGAGTATGTATTAGTTTAGCTTTAAGAGCTATTGCTAAATAATTTTTCAAAGTAAAAGTGAATTTACACTTCCGCATCAGTTCTTCATCCTCACTAACACTTGAGAACCCAAGGAACTCAACTCTGTATGTATCCCCAAGGTTCCTAGCCAGTCCGTTAACTTCTGTCCTTGGTAGTCTTCTTATCGTGGTTTTATATGTAATATCCAAGGCTTGTACCTTTGTTTAGGAGGAGGAATGGGGAAAAATAAATTTATTCTACTTCTGAGAAAACTTCAGTTTAATTTTTATTTACTTAATGACTAATGAGGTTGAGGCTGAATTTTTCATGTATTTTTCAGCTGTTTCAATGTCCTTTACAGTGAATTGCCTGATTTTATCTCTCAGCCTTTTTCTATTGGGTTATCTTTCTTTTTTATTACTGATTTTTGGAGTACTTTATAAATTCTGCATCAGCTTTTTGTTGGTTATATGTTGCTATGGCTTGCCTTTTCATTCTAATGTATTTTGAGAAACAGAAATTCCTAATTGTAATATAATCAAATTTAGGCCTGGTACGGTAGCATGCCTATAATCCTAGCACTCTGGGAGGCCAAAGTGGATGGATTTCTTGAGCTCAGGAGTTCAAGACCAAGCCTGAGAAAGAGTGAGACCCCATCTCTACTAAAAGAAATTAGCTGGGTCCTGGTGGGTACTTATATTCCCCTCTACTGGGGAGGCTAAGGCAAGAGGATTGCTTGACCTGACAGTTTGAGGTTGAGCATTCTACCCAGGGTGACAAAGTGTGACTCTGTCTCAAAAACATATATATATGTTTATATATAATCAAATTTATCAACCTTTTTCTACATGGTTACTGGTTTTGTATTCTGTTCTAGAGATATTTATCTATAATAATATCATAAAGTTGTTATGCTATATTCTACAAGCTTTATTGTTTTACATTTCAAATTTAGACCTATAATTCACGTGAAGTGGATTTTTATGAATGATTTAAGGCTCAAATTCATATTTTTCAATATATCTTGAGTGTACTTAATATTCTTTTAAATTATCTAAGTAGCAAGTTTCTGATAACAGGGTATCCACAGAAACTATCAGAAGAATAGATGTTTATAAAAAATAAAAATACATAATTTATTATTAGGTTTAAAGCCTCTTGTAATAAGCACTTTGATACAACATAAGCAGTGAATAGCTATGTAGTACAAAAGTTTATTATGGCTGCTTTCCAGCTTTTCACAAAATATTGTGAAGATCTGTAATTCAAACCCATTTTTTTAGCCATTTTATTCATTTATTTTTATTACAAATAAACATGAGGGTACAAATTTTTAGATTACATTGTTCTCACTTGCAGGGTAAAGTTCCAGTTGTAAAAGAGCCCCTCACCCAGGGGGCGTGTTATACACCCCCACAACATGCACAATAGGGGAGATCCTGCCTCATGGCCTCCCTCCTTTGGGCAAGTGCCCTCCCCCTTCCCCTGCCCTCCTCCTCTTGATCCCCTACTAGACTGTATTTGTGTTTTATTGTTCATATGAGCAGGTAATATTATTTATTTTTCCATTCTTGCAATACTTTACTAAGAAGAGTGTGTTTCACTCCATTCAGGTAAATGTAAGAGATGTTAAAGTCTCCATCCTTTTAATGGCTGAATAATATTCCCTGATATACATCAAACCCTTTCAACTGGGCCCGTCAGCACCAATGGGGACAAACTCTAGCTCTTTTGCTTTTGAACCTCTCTCTTTCTTCAGTAAGCCCCCAATCCATAAAAAAAGAGAGAAGAACTGATACTTCATTCCTGTGAAGCACCAGTAGCAAGCAAATATAGCAAAGCTTGATTTCTTATCTCTAAGAGGATAAAAATACTATAATAATATAAATAGAAGTGCTGCTATTCTTGCAGCCAACCATTGTGTTATACACCAACGACTGCGTGTATTCCCAGGAGCAACTTGGAGTTAGTTCATGGCTAGTGAGCAAGATATAAAGGATTTTGAGCAGGATTTGTGTGTTGGAATTTCACCCTAGTAGCAGAGAATGTTACTGTCTTGGTCCACGTCGGAGACATTGAGAACTATAGCACAGCTGGAGAGGAGCTGGTGAAGATGACAGGTGTGATGAAAGTGGGCTTGGCAAGACTTGGTAATTAGGATGTGATTCCCAGGCATTTGGGTCAATAGAGAACCTCTGAGGAGAGCAAATTTTAGAGGAATGAAGACCATGATGACAACTTTAGCCAGTCGATGACTTAGAATTCTGTCCCTCTTTGTACAGAGCACAGCTTCCCAGGCTGACTATATCTCCTGCTGTTTTGAGGCACAGGAAATTGAAACCAAATTCAAATTATTTCAAAGCTTTTCTGCCTACTGCATTTATAAAAGCCCAGCCCGTGGGCGGCACCTGTGGCTCAAAGGGGTAGGGCACCGGCCCCATATGCCAGAGGTGGAGGGTTCAAACCCAGCCCTGGCCAAAAACTGAAAAAAAAGCCCAGCCAGCTGGGTGTCCCAGACAAGTGCATTTCATGTGACAATAAAGTCATTGGCCAGCATGACTAGTTGTGCCTTTAGGGAACAGCCTGGAGAGATAACCTTGCCCTTTCTTTCAATGTAACAATTAGGAAAAAAAAAAAAGTCTTGGCTGTGTATTGCACTTTGTATCATCTCCAGGCAGCCTAAATAAGTAAATTATAGCATTAATGTGGACAGTTAAGTAGTTACTAATGTGGGTTCAGATAAACATTATAATGGTAACTCATTGGAATTAAAGAGCTGCAATATATAATTTGTGAGGGTGCATGTTTAAATCCCTTAGAAAACTTAGAGTCTTTGCATTTTGAACTTGATTTGACCTTCCTTTTCTCATAGAAAGGTCAGGGGAAAGAGAATTGGCGTCATCGCTAACCCTTTTTCATAACCTACCCAATGCCATCCTCTCACTCACGCTGTTATTTCCCTCTGGGGGCCCTGAATATGGAGCTGAGAGCAGAGGGAGGAAAGCAAAGAGGGACAGACACGGAAGTGAGAACGAACAAAAAGAAGATCCTGTAGGACGGCATCACCAGAAGAGTAAGTGCAGAAGTTGGGAAGAACCCCTGAGGTACGAGCTCCACTAACCCTTTGAGATGAGAGAACTAACTGTGTCCAGCACTAGGACACAGAAGATATAACTAGGACCAGGGGGTAGATAAGTTTTTTTAATACATAGAATTGTTCAAAAATGGAACAATGTTCTTTCCTGTACTGTAATGATACCCCTGCAGTTGTAAGTTTGAAAACAGTGGATTGTTTCATAGCAAGTCATTGTATCAGATGTAGGTTGGCTGGTTTTTCTCTAGGTAATCCTTCCAAATAGAAGATTCTTTGAGGATAGTTTTGGTGCTGAATAGAGCTGCTGTCAAAAATCCTACCCTTCCATGGTTAAGGAATTGAACTTAAAGACACTAACTTCAGCTTTTCTGCTGTTCTCTGCTCATACCATCATCACAGAGAGTGGAACAAATGCAGATGAAAGCAGTATGTTCCAAAAAGGGGAGAAGCTTCCAGAGATAAACCAGCCGGAATCCTCAGAGTGTGTGAAGTCAGGAGACGAAAAAGAAAGATCTCTCCCTCATCCATTGTTTAATTACTTCCGTTGATTTGAGAATAGTTTAAAGATTCCACAATATTAGTAGACAATCTTCTTTTTCTTTTGCTTTACTTATTTGAGAAAGAGTCTCACTCTGTCGCCCTGGGTAGAGTGCTGTGGCATCACAGCTAACAGCAACCTCAACTCTTGGGCTCAGGCAATCTTGCCTCAGCCTCCTGAGTAACTGCAATCTCCTTGCCTCAGTTTCCAAGTAGCTGGGACAACAGCTGACTAGTTTTTCTTTTTTTCTTTTTTCTTTCTTGAGGTAGAGTCTCACTTTGTCACCCTCAGTAGAGTGCTGTGGCATCACAGCTCACAGCAACCTCAAACTCTTGGGCCTAAGCGATTGATTCTTTTGCCTCAGCCTCCCAAGTATCTGAGAATACAGGTGTCTGCCACAATGCCCAGCTATTTTTAGAGATGGCATCTTGCTCTTGCTGGCCTTGAACCTGTGAGTTCAGGCAATTCATGTGCCTCAGCTTCCTGAAGTGTTAGGATTACAAGCATGCGCCACCCAGCCCAGCCCTAGTTTTTCTATTGTTAATAGAGACGGAGTCTTGCTCTTGCTTAGGTTGGTCTTGAACTCCTAGACTCAAGCAATCCACCCCCCTCAGACTTCCCAAGTGCTAGGATTACAAGCCTGAGCCACTGCGCCCAGCTGACACTCTTCATTTTAAATGACTTTTCTCTTTATTCACTTGGCTACAGAAATAAAAATAAAATATTTATTAAGAACACACCAAATGCCGGTTACTGTTTAAAGTGCTTTGAACAGATTATTATGCGTAATCCTCCTAACGACCCCGTGAGGCCAAGCTATATACTGAATTGCACCCCTCCAAATCCGTGTGCTGAAGCCCTGAACCTCCAATGTGAAGATATTTGGTAACTTCAGGAGCTACTTATGTTTAGATGCAAAGGTAGAACCCTCAGGATGAGATGAATGCCGTGGGAGAAAGCCATCAGCGAGTGTGTTCCCCCTCTCTCTCTGCCACATGAAGACAGAGAGAAAGCAGCCAGGAGGAGCGCCCTTCCCAGAATGCAGCCATGCCGGCATCCTGATCTTGAACTTCCATGTTCCAGAATTGTGAGAAAATTAATTCCTGCTGTATAAGTCACCCAGTCTCTGATGTTTTTATTGTGGCAGCCCTAGCTCCTTAACACAAGCCAGTACTATTATCATTCTCTTTTCATGAAGAAACTGAGGGCAGAAAGCTTAACCATTACATTAGTAACTGGAAAAACTGGGATTCAAATCTAGGCAACTGCATTCAGAGCCCTTGCTTGTTACTAGAGTGATTTACTGCCAACTTGTAATATATGTACACTTACTATGTTTCCAGGTCTTTTCACATACTGGTTTATTCATTCTTCACAACCCTGTAATATAGATACAGCAGACATGATAGTCTATTTTTATAGATAGAAAACTGATGCTCTGACAGTTTAGGTGGCATGGCCAAGCAGAAAACTGTGACTCCAGGGACCAAGAAAACCAAGACTAAAGACAACTAATCATCTTCTAAATTGAGATTGTGTGAATGCCACGAGATCAGAGCCCATGAACATTAACTGTAGCCACTGGACTAGCAATTCCATGAGGGCAGGGATTATTGTGTCACTGTTAACTATTATATACCCCAAACCTAGGACAGTGCCTAATGTGAAGAGAAAACTCAATAAATTATCAAATGTTAGGTGGGGCGTGGTGGCTCACGCCTATAATCCCAAAACTGTGGGAGGCTGAGGCAGGTAGATTGCCTGAGCTCACAGGTTCGAGACCAGCCTGAGCCAAAGTGAGACCCTGTCTCTAAAAATAGCCCAGTGTTGTGGTGGGTGCCTGTAGTCCCAGCTACTTGGGAGGCTGAGGCAAGAGAATCACTTGAGCTCAAGAGTTTGAGGTTTCTGTGAGCTGTGATGCCATGGCACTCTCCCCAGGATGACAGAGTCAGGCTGTCTCAAAACAAAAACAAAAATTATTAAGTGTTAAATAATGGACAAAAATACTGCCTGAGATCCCAGGTCAAAGCAATGCTGAGTGAAAGAAACTTTTATTCCTAGTCACAAATTTGACTATTAATCTGTTCATTGCTTTATTAATCTTTCATTTAACTTTTATCTAGAGTTAACTATAGACCAAGCATACACTTCTATTTTCTGTCCTTTTCCAATCTACATTCTCTAAGACTGTGCATTTTGAAGTGTCTTGCCACTGAATATATTTGAGATGCATTTTAGGTAGAAATATGTCTTTGAGATGCATCTTAGGTAGAGATAGGAAGAAAGAGTATAGATCCAAGAGAAGAACAGCATTTATGCCTCTAACCAAAGCATAATTTTTAAAAATAGAGCCAATCAATATGTAAGTTCATTTCTCAATGTACCCTTCCTTCTTTTTTGTCTGACTGATATTCCTTTCCATTCACTTTTGTTCATCAAAATGTGTTTTCTGTAGGAAATTGTAAGAATACAGTGAAAAGTAATGCTATAAAAAAAATCCATGTGATAGGAGTTGTATTAACTTCATTTTAGCCCTGCACTTAAAATCTAGGAGATAAAGAATCTTTCCCAGCATTGCTGTAATGGGTTCTTTTATTCTAAATCCACTTCTGAAAAGGCACAGCTTTCTTGACCTAATTTGTTTACCTTTGTCCAAGCAGTTATGGTGACTTGGGCCCTACAATGTACATAGGCCATTGTTTAATTAAAAAGGGAGATTTTATTTCACCTAATAAAATGATGTCTGTAGACAGATTTATTTTACTTTTCACGTTCTGTAGATATCTTGGAATTATACCACCCACAGTGTCCCAAATTCTGTCATGCACAGATGCTTAGTAAACTAAATACCACCATCTATAGAAAAATAATCAGCCAGCATCAGTTTGCACTGGAATCACTTTGCTGTACTCTGATTCACCCTTAAATTCTTGTCTTCTCTGTATATCATGAGCTAAGCAAAGCCATTCTTCACGTTTGGATGCTTTTTTTTCCTCCTCTTATTCTTTAGGGAAATACTTTAGAGAAGAAACAGGCGCTTTAAAGAGTAACTACATTTTCAAAAATAAATGAAATAAAAACAGAGCAACAGATCATACACATGGTTAATTTCTGTTGCTAGGATGTTTCAGCTTCTGTTTTATTTATTAACCAGTGCTTGGGTGTCAGCAGAGAAAATCAGACCTTTGAGCAAACCGTTGGAAATTATAAAGCCAAATGCCAGTCAAACAAATAAATAGCCAATCTTGCTGAAAGAGATTCCAAAATCTCTCTTGTAATAACAGAAAACAGAGCCTGAAAAATCCCTCTAAGCACAGGTACATGAAGTTACCCTAACTTGGGCAGGCTATTTAGCTAACTAGAGAGTATGTTGCATTCCAAGAGTAATAATGAAAATAAAAGCAAATGTGTACAAATGTATATTACTCTTTTCCCCTAAAAGGACAATGAGAGACAGAGAAGCTAAGTAATTGGCCAAGGGACATATGGGACATATGACCATTGTAAGAGCTGGGACTTGAACCTGGCAGTGTGACCAAGCCTGTGTGGAGCAACGTGTAGTCTGCAGTGCTGCTCCTCCTGTGGAATCAGGACCTCAGTGGAAAGGCAGAAGTTGTTAAAATAGACCATTTAGGTGGAACAAAAGGAAAATGCCAGTGTTTGAAAGTTTTTGACCTAAAAACTCTGTAGTTTAAATTGTCCAACCTAATAGTAAACAAAACAAGTGCCCAAGCACACATTTATGAGGCCTCTGCTCTGGTTCAGGATTTCCATTCTGGGGTATAGCTGGAGTCTGTATGATCAGGCAACAGAGAGGGAATTTGGAGACCTATATTGTCCAAGTGCCATTGCTAATCTTGATTAGTTAGTTCATGCCCCTGAACCTGCCTTTTCATCTGTAAAATAAGTAGATCTCAACTTTTTTAGACTGTAGTCCACTTAGAAGGGTAAAACCTGCTGTGTCTCCTTCACTCTCAGTTTCCAATGGCAAACAAAACCACTAGTTATGAAAAATGTGACCATAAAAGCAAAACGTGGGTGTGTGGAGAATTATGTTTGCATATGCTTTAGCAATAGGAATACAGATGATTTACCTTCAAGTATCCATATGTCTTTGAAGCCTAATTTGTTACAAATTATTAGGCAAAAATATAGTTAAGGCAAATTATATATCATTAGGATTAACAAAAATCATTCACAATAAGTAGAAGGGATAATGGCAAACTTAAACTAAATATAATTAAAAGCAAGAATAGTAATAATTGGGGTAACTAGGACTCAAGAAAACACTGGTGATGCAGTGATTTTTAAAAAGAATTTTGTCCCAAAATTTTGGAAATTCCACCTTTTGGCCTGTACAGTAGAAAACTATGTGACCTATTGCTTAATACAATACAAAACTATTGCTTGATACAATACAAAATTAAATCCTTGATAAACTCTAGTAATGCACTAATTTGAATATCAATAATCCTGAATATGTGTAAATCACTCAGTAGATAGTGTTGGCTGGATCTGAAAATACACCTATAAAATTGTGAGGAATTTACCTAAAAGAGCCAAAGCAAAAAAAAAAAAAAAAAAAAAAAAAAAAACTGAACCACCTTCTGCACTCACTTGTGAGCTTCCCATCAAACTTGAGATTGTATGTTTTAATTAAACAGTGACTTCTCCAGCTCACAACTGTTTTTTTTTTTCTTTTCTTTTTTTTTCCAAAAAAGAACTTCCTATGCATGCCTTTTGGAATCACATCTTAAAATACGAAATGGCTTTCTCCTGAAACGGACGTGGTTTTAAAGTATCAATTAGACCTAAACTAATCAAACTAATCATCAAGTATCTTTCAATCAGTCCCTTCTGAGGACATTGTCATAGCCCAGCAAAACCAAATTATTAATAATAACAATAATTATTAATGTTAATAATAACAAAGTACTAAAAACATCAATCTTGTTGGTTCTATAAAGCAATTTGGTTTTCTGATATAAGTTGTTTACTTTCTGATCTGACATTGTGGTATATAAACCATAATACTCTCTTTTCAAATGTTGATATATTTAAATGATCATATATTTATTTAGCAGTAACATGAGACTATTAAAATGCATAAAGTCTGTCAATTCAACTTTTCCCAAAATGGAATCTAACATTTGAAAGCTCCACTGAACTGACTACTGGTGAGTCTCTTTTTACGGGCAGCCCTGAAATATGATTGTGTATTTTTTCAGCACTCAGAGGATGGTAAAGACTGGTCAGGCTGGTTTGAAGAACTTAATGCAAAGTGATATGATTTATGGTCGACCAATTTTGGCAGGTCCTTGCAGTGTGTGTTGTCCCCAGGCCTCAGGGTTTAAATACAGGGCCACGGAAGAGTAATTCCTGTCTGACTAGGGATGATTAATCTGGAGAGACTTGGGTTGTTTCTTTTTCAGAAAGCTTAGGCTATCCCACACAGAGGTGGTTATAGTTTGAAATATATTTTTGAAAAACTCTTCCTTTGTTTTTGATTCATTAACTGCCACTTAACTAACCCATGAAATTCTGCCTAATAAGATCTCCTTTCCTTTTTTGGCTTTGGATCTGAATGGAAGATATCCAGAATTAAACGATGGATGTAGAGTTACTTACAAAATAACTTATAACACTATCCTTAATGACAATGAATGTTAAAACATCAGAATTTAAGCCTCCCAATTTTGCCTGTTAAGTTGTTGATCCACAAGAAAGATATACTTTGCAGATTTACAGACCTATCTCCTGAGCTAAACTAGCATCGTATAGAATTATTTAAGAGATCTTCACGGTACAGTACCTTGGAATTTGCCTACCTGGAAATAACAATGTTTTTTTTCATGCCTGCATCCTAGAAGGAAAGAATGAAAAAATAGGGCAACAGTATTTTACCAACCTTAATTTATTCCTGAGCAAGGCAGCTGTTTGGTACTACCAGGCAGATGCTGGCATAAGGGCTGGTAAATTCCCATTTAGTTTTAAGGTAAAGTGTGAGGACAAAAAAGGGCTCCCAGTAACTGAACCTGTTTCATGGAGGAGAACTCTTTGATTCAGGCCTAATCCAAGGGTGTTGCTAGCATGACATTGCTGAAGGTAGGGGAAGGATGGCTCCTTGCCCCAGAGCTGTTCAGATATATCTTAGGATTTGTTCAGAGTCTTCATCGAAACCAGGCCATCAGAAATGCTATGCTGGTCAGACCAGTGGTTCTCTCAGCCAAACAAGAATCCAAAACATTACAGGATAATGTGACAAGTGCTGGAGGTATGTAGGAAATGCAGTGGGAAGAGCTGAGTGGTCATTATCTCAGTTCCCAGAGGCAGCACTGTTTGAATGTTTTAGAAGAATGACTAAAGTGAATAGATAAAAAAGAAGAAGCTGTCTGTCCAGAGTTAACAAATTTTCCAGGAAGAAGAGGGTAAGAAGAGAGGCTATTAGGAAAGCAAATTCTGAAGGAGTTATGTGCTTCACTAGGAACGTGGGCTTTATGCTTTAGCTGATGGAGAGTCAGTGATGGATTTTGAGAGACTTAGGACAAGACCAATGAGCATATTAGAAAATATACTCTAACTCAGTGGTTCTCGACCTTCCTAATGCCATGGATCTTTAATTCCGGTGGGTGGTGACCCACAGGTTGAGAACTGCTTTTCTAACTGTTGGTGTGGCACTGAGGGAAAGAAACATAAAAGGGAGGAAACGAGTTTAGAGAAAGCAGCAATTCATGCCAGTGGCAGTGGCAACAGGGATACAGAGACTAAAGAAATATTTTGCAATTAAAATTGATAGAATTGTGATGCCTAATTAGATGTGGAATCAAGATTGGAGACTGAAGTTTCTTTCTTAGATGGCTAGAACTATGATTCCATTGGCCAAAGACTTTATGCTCCCTAAAATCCATGAATTTCTCAAATTTTTGTATGACTTCAGCTATATAATAGTTCCCTGGCATATAACATTTGTACTAAACTTTTAACTTTACAGAGTATTTCCTTTTGTTTAATTTCACTAAATATATAAGTTCAACAGATGAAAAAACAAGTGAAGTTATTTAACTGAAATCACACAGCTAGATTTGGCCAATGTGGGGCCAGAACCAACCACACTCCCTTCTCTTAAACTTTTAAATCAAATCACACTTGGAAGCAGTGTGCTTTGTAAGAAGGAAGAGAGTTTTTATCTGCAGGGTCATTTCTATCTTTCTAGGAGTCTAAAGGGCAATGCTTTCAGGATGCCTACAGAGAAAAAGAGGGCCTTCATGATGAAAACTCCTCAGTGCATTCCTTTCTGTTAAGGCAGATCTGATGTCTGTCTCATAGGGTCTGCAATAACTGACTTGCCCTAGAAATTATCTTCCACTTATGGCTGACTAACTTGGCAAATACCCATGTTTGACAGGGAGAAGATCCATAGGTCTATAGTTGTGTAGCCCTCGTCCTTCTGGGGGGTTTGATTGATTAACTGCCTGCTGCCTGCCTGGCTCAGGAACTCACTATATTTCAGCATGCTGCCTTGTCATTTAAGCCAAATAATTGGCAGACTTAACTAATTGTAAAATAAATAATCAAAGAACTCCTTTAAAAGGAAATTCTTCCCCCTCCACTGATATTTTTGTATGCAGAGGGAGAGAAATTCATATGGAAAAATGCAATTCCATACTGGTAGGTGTGGTTGAAACAGACCATGTTTAGTTTTCTAACCCAACCCACAACCCTGGAGACTCTGACAGCTCTTAAACCCATCGCAGGCTTTCCGTCAAGACCAGTGAGAAGTTTTAGCATTAATCCCACTTTATTTCTGAAAACCACTTTGAAAATTTTTTTAGTCTTCAGACAAGCGAGCAGATTCAAACTTTCAGTTTTGATTTCCTAGCAATAATTTGTTTCTGATGAACATATTTACAAATGATTTTTAAAAATAAAACATTTACACTGAAATGAGACCTCATCTCAGGTGGGCTTAAATGATTTGAGTTAAAAAACAAAACAAAACAAAACAAAACAAAAAAAAAAAACATAGGGCTTTCTAGTCTGTGCGTTTTGAGTGAGATAAATGAAATAACAGGGAAAACGAGAATGTGGTCACCATAGTGACCACAACAGCTGATTTGAGTAGTAATAGACAGGACCAGGAGACAGTGCCATATTAAATGCATTGCAATGATGATCAATAGTCAAGAGGGGAAATTAAAATGTCTGAGCTCCACTTATCAAATGATCAATCAATATATGACTAGCAGTATCTTTACTTGGCTTCAAGTGCACGTACTGTACAGACCAAAACAAGAGTCCTATGCGGCTTTGGAAAATACATTTAGGAAGAAATAAAAATCATTCTGATTTTCAAGTTTTAGCTATGCAACCTAAAATATTAAAAAAAGCTTTAACCAATAAAATATTGATGTTGGCATTAGGTTTCCTAGTTCAAAATAAATGAACGCAAGGATTACTTTCTCAGGTTACGAGTGCTTTGTTTTTTCACTAAAAGGAAAAATTAGTGAAAGTCTGTTTCCCTAAACCTTCCCTTTTTTGAATAGTCTTCCCACGGAAGGGAGGATTTAAGCAGGCATTTCCTGGCCTAGGGGAGTTAGCAGATCCCAGCGTAGCTGAAGAATTAACACTACACTGTGAATATCTTTGTTTTCTCTCTTCTGCATTTTAAAAGAGGATAGAGTTGGGATTTCAAACACCAGCAGCTAGCTGGAGGGTGGGGTGGGACTTGGGGCTAAGAAGTCTTCCTGGCTCGCTTCGTTAGGCCCCCAGGCAAACCTCTTCTTTTCCAGGGCTAAGGCCTTTTTACTGAGAAGAGATGAAGAGAAGAGTGAAATACCTGGGAAGTGATTTGTTACTGCTTTTAAAAGGGTGGAATGGAGAAAGTCATTTCATCTCTTAAATTGGCCCTTTTGTGTTGCAAAGCATCTTAAGCTAGCTCTGCCTCCAGCCCAGGAAGGTGGCCCTACCAGCTTCTCTCCAAACAGACTTTGGCCACCGCACAAGAGCGTCGGGAGGTGTATGCTGCTGGGGTGGAGTTTATACACCCTGCAGTTCAACCAGGAGGAGGGAACAGAGCTGAATTTGGGAAGCAGCTGCCTGCTATGCTGAAAACCCCTGGAAACAGGCTAAGGAGCTTTGGTGAGAATCATGATGTTTTTTTTTTTTTTTGGTCAGACCCATTTCTCTTGACAGAACATATGGGGAGTGTGGCCAGTAAAATGGAAAGAGGAAGATAGATTCCCCTCCCTTTCCTTGCTAGCGTGGCAGTGCCTGCCATCTCAGCACCCACTGGTTTCAGGCATCCCTACAGCTGCTGTTTTCATGACTGTTGCTATGTGTGTTCTGGAAGAACAATGATCAGTGAATTTTTCCCTTCCTCCGCCTCAGTGAAGCTTCAGAATCACACTTTGTAGGTTTGATTCACCACTGGCTTCTTCATAGTAAGTCTGTCTCATGGGAGATTCTGGTGCTAGCCTTTGATATTGTATATCACAGGGAGAGAGTGTGAGAGAAAGATTAATTTAGGAATGTGAAAGTCGTGCTGCAGACTTAAATGGGTTCCAGAAATGCATGTATCCATATGGATTTCAGATCACATTAACTTCAGATTAGATATTTGGAGAGGGGATGAAAGGTAGAGAGAGGGAAAGAGAGATTCAAGAGTGTGAAATTCTTGCTGCAGACTTAAATGGGTTCTCCAAATGCTTGGGATCCACACCAATTTCAGATTAGATATTTGATGCATATAAGTCCTGTTTACATAGGAGGGAGAACCTGCTCAGGAAGAGCCTAGTTCTCACCCAGGGAGGAAGTTTACATGTCAGAAAGAACCAGATAGACTTGACTGTTGAATCCTGCTTTCACCAGTCATAAACTAGGCAACCTTGAAGAACCACTAAACTTTGTGCCTTCAATTTAATTTGTAAAATGGGAATTCTATTATTTTGGATGGTATTTAAAAATTAGTAGTTTTATATGCAAAGCTAGACTCTAAGATCCCCCAGGGGGCATGGTTACTTTATTTTGGGTCATAGAGTGAAGGATTAACTATCATAGTTTAGTAGTTAAATATGTTAGCACAGGCTGGGCTTGGTAGCTCAGGCCTGTAATCCTAACACTTTGGGAGGCCAAAGTGGCAGGATCCCCTGAGCTCAGGAGTTCAAGACCAGCCTGTACAAGAGTGAGACCCCGTCTCCATTAAAAAAGAAAAATAAGAACAATTAGCCTCTACATGTGGTGGGTACCTGTAGTTCCAGCTACTCAGGAGCCTGAGACAAAGGATGACTTGAACCCAGGAGGCTGAGGTTGCTGTGAGCTAGGCTGACTCCAGGGCACTCTAGCCTGGGTAACAGAGTGAAAGTCTGTCCTCTCATGCCCCTCCTCCCCCCAAAAGTAAGTTCAGATTTTTCTGTCAAGAGTTCAAATCATAGCTTTCTCCTGGTTAGCTGAATAACATAAGCCTGTTTCCACATCTATAAAGTGATAGTAGTTGTATAGTAGTAATTATTTTGTGGAATTGTGAGGATCAAAAAAAGATAATGCTATATGTGTAAAATCCTCAGTGTTGTGTCTAACACAGAGTAATTAATGCTCATTAGCTGGGAACTGTTATTATGAGGCAGGAGTCTAACTATGTGGCTAGGTAGCTGGCCTCCCTGGACTAAATTCACCTCTTTTTTTTTTTTTTTTTTTTTTAAATCAGTAGTCAGGTGGGATGAATGCTAAGGAACCTTCCTCCTCCTAGCAGCTAAGTGTACCACATACATACCCCATGCATGTCTTCCTTGGTAGGGGCCATAAACAAAATAATGTAAGCATGCTTTATGATGGAAAAATAACCTAACAGTATCTATATTTTGGACTTAAGAATTATAGCCAGTTCCTAAGCCAGATGTGTCATTTCATGTGCTCTGATGACTCTGTTTTCTTAAGAACATGTATTGTTACAACCCCTGATGCTACTTTGCATTTCCATGACAAATTTGCATCTAAAAACTTAGTACTGGTTTTAAAAAAGTTTATTCACACAGAGCTATCTAAGGGTGACACTTGTTAGCATGTCTAGTTTCTGTATTATTTTGGAATGCATCCTAATGGCAACTAATCTGCATCTGGCATTACAAATGAGCAGTTGGCAGCCAGTTTAAAAACCTGTCCGTCCTCACCCTGCCCCTGGGGAGAGGAAGTAAACTTGCTGGACTGGAGAGGTTTGCATTCCCCCTGACTTGGAGCTCACCTCCCACCAGCACTGTCTTTGCTACTTATTCTCCCCATATCCCCCTACCAAATTGCACAACTTCTTTAAAGCCCTATGAGTCCTCTGAGCTAGGCTAGCACATAAAACCATCGCAGCTTTTTAGAATTAATTCATTGGTGTACAACTACCATGAGGCTAGGAACCATGTCTTCCGATGCTTGGCACTTAGGCAAGTCCTTACTTTGCATGATAGTGTGAGAACATAGCAAAGGTATCTTAATAATGCAAAAAACTATGATTTACTCACGAACTTTAAAGTCTTTTTGTTACTAAAAACAAACAAAAAACTCTTTTTGTTGCTTATAAATGCATAGGAGAATGAAAAAATATAGTAAAAATAATGTTTTTGTTTAGTACACTGTTATTCAAAATATTACAAAAATTAAGAACGAAAGTGTTTTATTTCTTCATAAAAAGTGATTTTAATAGTGTTTGTCTTTATTTCCTTGTCAATCATATAACTAATGACACTGAGCCAGCATCTTTTATATGCCTTGTGAATTGGCATACTTTTTTCTGATCAGCTTTCAACTCTATCCTTTGCACTTTTACTGTTATGAAATATCTACAAGAGGCTCGGCGCTTGTAGCTCAGTGGCTAGGGCACCAGCCACGTACACTGGAGCTGGAGGGTTTGAATCCGGCCTGGGACTGCTAAACAACAATGACAACTACAATCAAAAAATAGCTGGGCCATGTGGCGGGTGCCAGTAGTCCCTGCTACTTGGGAGGTTGAGACAAGAGAATCGCTTGAGCCCAAGAGTTTGAGATTGCTGTGAGTCGTGATGTCACAGTACTCTACCCAGGGCAACACCTTTAGGCTTTGTCTCAAAAAAAAAAGAAAAGAAAAGAAAAAGAAAAGAAAAAAAAAATCTACAAGAGTTCTTTAATGTGAAGTTGACTGCCAGTATTAGTTCCTTCAGGACAGCTTCATCCTTTTCATCCCAATCATTCCCTTGTTTATATTCATAAGTTTGCCTTTGCTAAGTTTCTCTGGTTGCATGTCTGGAATTTCTCAAGGTGTGGCACTGTCAACATTCCCCCAGTCAGGTCAGCAATATCTTTTCTACTTCACTGTCCCATTTGAATTTTACTTACAATATAATCACTTTTTTTTTTTTGCTGCACTTTCATCATTGTTGACAGAGTCCTTCTTTTGATTATTTTTTTAAAATGTCGTGTGGATTCATCACTGGAAACAAGGAGGCAAAACAGGCACATGCTTTGCTGTCTGTGTAAACTGAGTAACAGGTGCTCAGAGACCAATCACTGATAGACCTTGAAAGAACAGGCATGAGTTACTGCTGATGGTCTACATGTTGGTAGGTGGTAAAGTGTGAACCAAAGAGCTCACACCACGTTTGGACTTTATGCAATGACTTACACTGCAGTAGCTGAAGTTTAAATTCTGTTGTCAAGGTAACAGGAGCTACTTAATTAAACTGTGATGATGGAAATTCATGCATATTGGGACCATGCAAATCACAAAATGCCAGTAGTTGTTCAATAATAAGTGTCTGTTGGAGATGAATGAACTTGTACGTTCACATTGATCTGCTTGGGGTTTCAGTCTCCTTATAGTCATGCTCACAGCTGTCTTGCATCTCTTACTGCCCATAAAACATGTCCAAAGTAGCTGGTTCAAGCATGCCTGTTAAAATTTAGCTTTGAACAAGTTATCAACCTCTGAGCCTCATGTTTCATATCCTAAAGGCCCAGATACTTCCTTTCTCATCACAATTCTCTCTTGCTCAGTGGCCAGCTCTCTACCTCTGAAAAGAATTAATCTCATCAACAGAAACACCCACAGATGCTCAAAAAATTCATAGGCTCCCAGGGTAGGTGATTTTTCTGCCTGTAAGAGGAATCAGAATTTGGCAGAGGAGGTCTCTTGAATGATTCCTTTACTAGAGAGACTCAGACCCTGGGGGCAGCAGGGGTCTTGAGTTAGAGAAACCTCCCTGGCCCTCTCTCACTATTCTAAAATGTGATGATTTAAAAAAAAGTTGAGGAGTGCTACAGGAAGGACTCAGTGATTGTCCTAAATATTATTTATTTTTGATCTCAAGGAGTTTATATTCCAAGATGGGCTATGTATTCTGGAGACCTGTAAACAGTTTCATGTTGTAATTGCCGGCACTGGCTTTGTCAGATAGGGGTCCAGGGTGATGTCCATCACTTCTTAGCAATGTGAGCTTCCCCAAGTTACTTTACTTAGTCTTTATGGAGCCTAAGAGGCTTTTAAAACCTCATTTCTTCATGTGAGATTGTAATATTTATCTCCCAGGGTTTTTGAGAGTCTTGAACAAGATGAAGAATGCAATGCACTTGGAGTAGAGTAAGAGCTTGGAAACTGTACCTTGAGTAGAGTAAGAGCTTGGGAAACAGTAATGATTTTATTGATGTAGGCATAATTCAAGTAGCTGTCATTCTTTTCAGTAAGATTGCCTTGACCACAGTGTGCAGAGTTCTGGTTGCATAGTCAGAGTACAACATACAGGTGGACGTTGACGGATGATGTCTAGTCAGCATGTGGGAGACCCGTGTTTTCTCCTGCCTCCTTTTTTTTTTTTTTTTTTTTTAAATGCAAGAGTTATATTTTATATTTTATAGAAATATAAATACAGAGCTTATCCAGATAATATTTTATTTTAAATAAATATTACATTTTAAGGCTGTGCTTTATATTTCTAGCTTGGTAGTATGCTGTTGAATCTATGAATTCCTGTGGACTTCAGTTGGAGACTAGATAACATTTGGTTTGATGCTTATAACAATTTCCATCTCTTGTATGGAAGTTCTTCCCAGATTCTGAAATGGAAAGAGACCAACAGTGGATCAGTAAGATTCAGAGTCTAGTTAGTAGAAATAACATTTGGCCTCTGTTTTAATGGTTTCTTAGTTGGAACCATATCATTATTTTGATAGCTTGTGGGGGAGACTAGAACTTGTCTAAAGAATGCAATGCAACTAGAAATTTCATAATTTTTCAATATCAGCTCTGATGATATAGGCTGTTAATGCCACAGTGGGAAGTTAATTGGTTCTGAGAGAACAAAAGAAATGTAAGTCTTTTCAGATAACTTCAGAAAGTTTGTTTCACTTGCAGATAGGCCTAAAAGA